>CAWUHX010000004.1:722620-989019 GCA_963922205.1 Romanomermis culicivorax | reverse complement strand
TATTGAAATTTCGCAACGTGATTTACGAATTTTTAAAAATCTAACTCTTGATGTTTACTTATCAATGCTTTGTTTCGCAGGGCATGACTCGCAAGTGCGAACTTTCCTCCAGCTTACTGTAGTTTGTAATGTTCCAAAATGCTGCTTAATCAAGTTTTAGAAAGTCCTTCCGCTTAACAGGTTATTACTGTAATTCTGAGCCACGATGATGTTAGAGTTAAAGGAATTCAGCATTTACGAGATTACTGTGAATTTTCTTGTTTTGTTTTACTAAGAGCATTTGATCGATCCTTTAAAATTCTAGAATGACAACATGATAAATGAGCAAAATTTGTAAAACCGTCGTTCTAACATAAAAATTAATTTTGCAAAAAATTATTAGGCACCAACAATTTTGTAGTAGATGTGCACCCGGTGGACATATTTAAATAAATATAAAATGCTACCGAAGCAAACATCCACTTTAAAATTGGGACCCGCGTAAAATTAAGTAACAAAATTGTCGTCGATTAATTAATACATTTTTCGAAATTAGAGGAGAATATCACAGTAAATCATTTATGTAGCACAAAAGTCGAAAATTTCCAGCGCCAGGTAAAACTGTGATAGAAAAAAGTATAGTATGGAGGCGAAATGGAAAATTTTCCCTCATTTTTTCTTTCCATCGCAGAAAATACCCGACGCCGGACAAGCCGACCATTTTCGCCAAAAGAATAATCCGCAAAATAAACGTTCGAGTGGACACAGCAGTACTGGTCACGCATTATTCTCCTCTCTTTGCTGACCATCTAGATAATGGCAGAATGGAATTTTTTCCATATCATCATCAAAAACCAACGGACAGTTGGCGACCAGTTGGAGGTCGAAAGGCCGTAAAATAAACGGACATAAAAATTTTCGACTATACTTTGCGTGTAGTGACCAATGGTCATTCGGTTAGCAAAACTGGAAAAAGCTAGTTTTTTTGCCGTCTTTTTTCTTTTCCAAGGGTCTAAAAAGTGCTGGACCCCTGGCCGATCAATCTCGCTCTTTAGAAAAAAGAGCAGGTGACGCAAGAAAATAATGACCATTGTGTCCACTACGCTACACATTCTCCTTTTTCCGGTTTAGAGATACTCGAAGTAGAAGTAATTTGATATCGGCGAAGAAAAAAGTATGGGAAAAAAATCTACCCAAACAGGTTTCGTCCATTCTGGGCGAGTATACAGTGTATCCCAAAATTTTTTTCTCAGAAAAGTTTGTAGATGCAGCCTGCGGAACAGAGTACTATCAACAGACAAAATTTCATACGCATAGCTACGAATTTTTATGGATCTATTGAATTTAAAACCTATAGAAAAAATTTCAAGAATAATTTTGAACGGCGGACTGATTTTTTAAGATTGACAAAAATTAGTACTGTATCGTCAAAATCGTCCACGCAAAGCTTTTGCTGATTGTTCTCAAACTTCCATTCCAGTGACATACCGTTTGGCAAAAAGTCTAAAAAATTGAACAGTATTTGCTTTCCAATTTCACTGTCTAGCAGCATTCCGCGAGAAATAGGCTATATATCACTTGATTTGCAACGATACTGATTGAGCATGAAATAAAATTTTGATTTCTCGCAAAAAGATCGATCGCTATGTTCTATACACTTTCTGTAGAATATGAAATAATCCGAACAACAATAAAACCATTTATTTGGCGTCAAAGATTCGCAAAGCATGAAAATCTATTCCGGCGTTGATCTGGCTATCAAATAATTCTAGAGTAGATTTAAATGATCACATTTATTTGTTTAATTTTTCCTTATTTTTCTTATTTTCAATTTTTTTTGTTCATTGTTTTATTTAACAATTTACGATAATACAAACTTTTCGAAGCATTTTGAGAATAATTCTCTATACGAAAATCCTTTGTACATAATATGATTCAGAAAATTTCCAGAATTCGTGATTTTCGATCAAAATTGACATGATATCTCTCGACAATCTGAATAACCGTTGCCAGAAAAGATCGAAAATTGAAGCTTCGATCAAAATTTTTCCAGAGGGTTGATCCTGATTGAATATTGTTTCTCCTAATAAAAATGATCATCTGGGTGGAAAAGATCATTTGCATAGGGTATAAGAAGTCTTCCAAAATGAAAGTTTTGCTGAGAACAGAGTAACTTGAAGGGTAACAAAGAATGTAGTAACATTAAATGAACTATTTTTTAAAAATTAATACAAGGACACAGGATTGAAATTCGACCACTTCTTTCGCGAGATGGAGAATTTCCGACCTCGACTACGATGGAAATTACCGTATGACTAATTAAAGTCAATTTTTGATCAACGTTGATCAAAGGTTCTAGATTTGGGAAATGGAAGAATATTTTATTAGTTTGCATAGGTGAAATCAAGTTCCACAAGGCTACAGTATGAAAATTGGGTGGGGAAGATGATACCTGCTCAAAGTCATGCTCGAACCTCGCCACCGGACGTTACAAATTTCATCAGCAGTAACTACAGTAAATTTGGAGAGATGAGAATTTAAAATTTGTACTTGCAAATCAGGTGTTCAGTAAATCATGTATAACGCGACCAATTTAAATAGTCAACATTGGTGACTCGCATATTCCAAAGATTTGCACCTTTGGGCATGCATATACAAAAAATGCAGACTTCCAAAATTCAAATTTCCAAATCGAATTCCCAACAGCGTTGATTCGTCTGGTTACGAACTTTCTCGGTATACTCGAAACTTGATGCGCACAAAATTCGAACCAATTTTTAACAACAAGATTTGCTGTGGCCATATTTGGCTCATGTTACATCAGTTACAGTAAACACTGATAACTTGAAATTGCATTATTTCGGTACATTGAGCTTTTTTCATGTTAGAAGCCCCAACTACGGCAAAGTTCAAGATGTACTGTCTAGCAGAAATAGTGTCTACCAAAAACGTTATGAATAGCCCATAGGCATGCGAGTAATGTTACACTTATCTTTCCGCCCATAGACCATATTTGCCCCGACATTTGCATAAATATGCTGTTTGCATACACCCGATCTCAGTAACAGAAAAAGATCACAAGATGCTGAGACATGCATTAGACATAAAATTTCGAACACTATGTAATATCTATTAGAATCAGTGTTCATCTCTAATGCCATATGATATACACAGTTCTGAACTTTGATGAATTTCAAGATCATCCAGATCAGAAATGGTGCAAAATCAGATTGTCCTCCGGTGAGAAACTTTTATTATGGCAGCGAGCGTTATTGAATGTAATTTTCCACTTTTGCACGTCTGTTATGTATGCCGAGATCAGATATAGGTAAACATTCGATTAAATTCGATCGTTCGATAAAAGTCACTGTTCAGCATATGTATGGAAATTTGGTGTAAAAAAGCCTTTAAACGAATAATTTCAGAATTTACACTTGGACATGCCGCTTAGTTAGTAGTGGTGTAGTTAGTCTGTATGATTTTAAAAAAAAGTTCTTTTGGCACCTGATTCGCAGATTATTCCGTTATTCTGATCATCCAGTTGAAGTCAAAAACTTCCGATAAAAAATACGTAGATTTCTATAAAATTCGACTTCTTTTTGCAGATTATTGTGGTTTTATTGAGCAGAATTTAAAAAAAAATTAATCAGATCGGTGAACTGACAATTCACAAAAAATTTTCTTCATCTTCGACGGAAATTTTTTGGTTCAAAAGCGTGAAAATTTAATTTTCCAGCGCATTATCACTCAATTCTAAATTTCTGTTATTATAAGGTCCATAATTATTCCGTAATACAACATGCCATTTGTCAACTTTCCATCTTCATGCATATAATTTAGCTGCGTGATGTTGATACTCGCTGCTCAATTCTGATCCCAATTATAACATATTGCTATATTTCGCGCGCCATTATATCAATTGCTCGACATCGGTAGATGTAAAATTAGACAATCATACTCCATCGACAGTGAACTGGTTGCATATTGAAAATCTGGTGATTCCTGTCACTTATTCTGTCTTTTTGTCTATGAGCATACTACAACGCTCGTTTCACATAGCACGGTAATATTGTGAAAAATCAATACCGGAGAAGCTCACTATTCTGCTCATGTGGAATCGTCCACGGGTGGGTTGTGATGCAGAGCTGTAGCATACAGGGCTTTTTTCGTTTAACGTTCCATGGCAACGCACTATCTTGTCCTGCGAATGACTAGTAGCAGTGGTTCTGTTCAAAACAGGAGTCTAATTTGTATCCAAAAAGAGTATGCAGCAGAACAGGAGCCGCAATGAATGCACATTATTTGGTCTGGATTCGAATCGTATACATCTGCATGCAGGAAATTTCGGGGATTGGAATTAGACCTCACTCAAAAATGTGTTTGATCCCACCCCATTAAATATAAACTTTTCTTGATCGAACAAATTGTTCATCAGTATCCGTAATTCAGAAACGTAATTTAAAAAGTAACATCTATATTTTTGGCGAAATTTTGGTTTGTGAATATTTGTGGTTAAAACTCTTGCTGCTGATGTATTATTTGAATACATATCCCAAGCAAAGTTCATCCGACTAAATTTAAAAAAAGTATATTGTTTGAAATAGTGCCTTGATTTTCACTCGAATCCTACAAACAGCAGTGAGAATTTATAGGATTAACAGAAATGTATCCCTCTTTGTTACTTTGAAATCTCGCCTTTGGTCCATTGTAAAATCAAGAATGTTAAAATATCCAATTTCTTGAATTTACACTTGGGTGTTTGTTATATGTTTATTTTTTGAAATGATCGATGCAGAGAGCTGAAATTTTAATCAAAATTATGGAAAAGCTCGTTGACTCTATTCAATAAATTTTTCCTTCTTAATATAGATTCATAAAAGACCACTCTTTTCAATAATTTCAAGATTATTGAAATTGTTGCGTTTGCCGAAACTCCGAACGCTGCATAGATCATTTCAAACTTAATGAAGTATACAATGACACTCGGAACGTAGAGATATGACTTTTACAAATAAAAAACCTGCAATACACGTGAATATTCTTTTAATCAACTTTCTAAGCCAAGCTGCAACAGTCAATTTGAGAAAAAATGTTCCCAAAAGTATGTTGTTTTTTCTCTACGAAGCATCTTTTTCAGTTACGAGTTCATTTAAAAGAAATTAACTATAGATGCTAGTTTTCCAACTTGAAATAATTCAAAAACATTTTGAGCCTTACAACGGTTCTATATTTAACTTTTTGCTTAAACATTCCAGTAGCACGAGTAAATGAACGGCCGACTAAACGTAGCTGATTAAACATTCGACTCTACTTTAGTCGAAGCGTTTTTAGTTGGAAATTTTCGTCGCTCCATCGGTTTGTTCATTGTATAATTGAGGATAACACAAGATGGTAGATTTTGTGGCAAATATAGCGGGCGAAGACTTCTACGCCTACAAATCATCAAACTTCAATCCATGGGATGGAAGCAGTCTGAGGACCAAGTTGGAAATATGGGCTCATAGAAATAAGATCAACAATTTGAATCAAGTCAATAATTTATTGGTGCATTACTTTTTTGGAGCATTATTGACGATGCCCTATACGAATGCCTATTCAGAGATCAAAATGGCAGACATTTTTTACAAGAAAACTATGTCCAGTATCAAGGTTTTGACTTTTACTATTGATTCGGCATCTTTGCCGCAAGTAAAGGCATTTGTAATTCAAACTGGTGTTCAGCAGTCGGCTGGCGATTTCGAATTCCAACCATGTGAGATAACGTGGATGTACAATTATATAAGAAAATTGGGTGAGAACGCAATTTCATCGAAGCACTTTCTCGAAAACTTCAATTTCTACTACTTACTTGAATTCGGCCGTCCAAATAACGGGATTGAGTACGAAATTTTCACTTCGAATGGTATACTACAAATGTTCAAGTCCAATCCGAAAAGTCCATTAAGAGTGTCAGTGCAGAAAAAGGATGTCGAATCGCTCAAGGTAGACGTTCAAATGAATGGTGATCTCGAAAATTGCGGATTCAATGTTTTACAACCATTTCCCGAACACGATTTTGATGCTCAAGTTTCCAGATTTCTTGAAGATAAAACTTCGGCATTGGATCATATAAGATCAATTTTTGAATCTTTATCCGATTGGTACATACAATATCGTACAATATTCAAAATGACTGCCAATGTAGATTCATTCTTATCATTTTGTTACGGAGCTCTAGAATATCATATAGCACAAAATTCCGACTTGGAATTGTTCAGGATGAGACAAGATTATGGTCATACAGACGCGCTATATTTGAAATGGAGCAAACATTTAGTGACGAATGAAAATTCGCATCCTGTGATTAAGTGCGTTGTTTCAAATGATAACGAAGTCACTCAAACTCCACATATCAGAATGCATAGTCAGGAATCTGAATCATACCTGCCAATGTTGACATCGAAACACTCTACTATTAAAGTCGTAGTCAGTCTGACACATTTGATGCGACCTTTCGTTCAGACTCAACAAAAAAGTTATCGTGATAGAGCATTCTCTGTTCAACAAGTCCCTGTTGAGTCTGCCCCACGAAAAAACTTCATCATAAAAATGATCGAATTGAGTCGTACTATTGATTCAGCTAGCAAAGATGCGAAAAAATATGTTGCAAGTGAAATTGAAAACTTGAAAATTTTGACTCAAACCGATAAAACAAATCATTCTATTAGCTTCCATTTACTAGGACAAATATTGGGAATTAAAGACAAAGATAACAAATCATTATTTAAAACTTTCTTTAAGCATGAGAATCCCATATCGAATCATTTCATAACAACATTTACGATAAGAGGATTGGAATCATCGACTATTGTTGTCATTAACATTTTGGAGAATGATTACGGACGAGCAAGTCTTTCGTCAATTTTCGAAGAAATTGGAAAAAGACACCCAATAATTGAAGACAAAATAATTGAAAAAGTTTTCATGATCAATATTAGATCATCCGTGAACTTATTCCCACTACGTAGCTTTGACAAAGAATATCTATTATTCAAGAAAATAAAGTATTTTGACGGAACTATAGGCGGTCGACACGAAGAATTGCCTCATTTTGGTGTCGAGAATTTATTGAATGTTCTCGATAAAGCTAAAGAAGAAGTAATGTATGTTGAAAAGATGGAATTGTTTAGAAATTTAAAGCCACTAATAAAAAGTTCCAGTGACTTTTCGAGTATTATCCAAGGAGTTTTAACATCAAAACTCGAGTTTGATATCGACAAAATGGATGGCAGAGTCGTTTTCAAGTTTTTTTCTCAAAGCAGAATCAACCAGATTGTAGTATTAGCGCCAGAATGGGATATAATTGACAATGTTACACACTTTGGTAAATGTGCAATGCATGCGATCCGCGGTATATTTCGAGAACTTTATGAGTCTCACAAAGATGAAAACATCACCGTTATTTCGATGGTTCACCAACATTTGGCTGATGACCAAGACACGAATATTATTCAAATCGCAAAAATTTCGAATTTGAAAGAAAGCGCGAGAAGGGTGTTAGATAGGTGTTATCCAAAATATACTGGGCGACAGAAGAGAGCTATATCCGATTGTTTCTATGTTCGGTACAGTAGACCAGACGACATGATAGAACTTCAAGAAGTAGGCTCTGTAACTGGAAGTGTCAAGACGCTGAATAGCCAACAGATGGCTGGTGTCAATGAAATGGCTGAACCACAACCGGGGCCTTCAGGGCTGCAGAGACAACCGAGTCTAACCTCCATTGATGGTGCCGAGAGTCGAGCAGGGCCACCCATTAGCGAAAATGTGAGACAAAAAATGAAAAGCGCTTATAACCGAATCATACAAAAAAGCGTAAGCCAAATGTCTCTTGTGAGCACAAGTCCCACTGTGAGCAACTTTTTGCGATTTTTTCCACAAGACTTGACCACTGCCAAAAAACGAGCTTTTCAAAGTCATAGGGACAGAATGTTCAAAATTTTGAAGGCCTATATGTACTCCAGGATGGGTAGCAACATTGTAGCTGGTTTTATAAACAAAGATTACGCAATGGTTGGTATAAACGCAGGTCTCTTGTCGACCGCTGCTTTGCCATATTTCACAAGGTCATTGCTGAAGAAAGGCGAAACACTGTTGGGTGCTGGTCGATTATTTGCCGGCGTTAGCAGAGTTGGTGCAGCAATAACCGCGCCTAGAGTTGGAATTATGGGTCTCGTGATCTACAGTCTTGTAGACAATGCAGGTCGACACAAATCTGGTAATGAGGAGGCCTTAGTTAGCGTGATCGGCGATTCCCTTATATTATCATTTGAATTGACGTCTATCGGGCTACAAATCGCCGGCAAATTTTTTACGAAGTTCATGTTAGTGGCGTCAGTAGTCAATCCCATCGTTGTATTAGTCACAACTTTTATTTTTATCGGCATCGATATATATCTGGCTGTCCGAACTGTTGACAAAATGGACGAAATTATACCCCTCAGTTCCCGGGAAAAAGTAGACCTAGGAGTGATGGCTTTCTTCCATGTCGACCATAGACACCTAGAAAATTTACGTAGGAGTAAAATCCACAATATCAATACTGCCATCAATGTGATGGACATTTTTCAACAAAGCAACGGCAGTGTTAAATATACGTTCAGACCAAGGACTCGTACAAATAGTCGCGACGAAACCGTTTTCTACGAAGACAATGTATTGAATTTACGTACCAACTCAACATTAATTAGTCGAGTGTGGCCTAACCCGATTGTAGGTATGCACGTTGTGGCTATGGACGACGAATACGCTCACCTCAACGATAATCAAGGCGACAAAAGATCGGTTTTTAGTTGTAAAGACATGATTGGCTTCAATAATGATAATGCCCATCCAAATGCTACCCAAGTTATAGTAAATTTGGGTGATGGACATGATACGGCCTATGGATTCAAAGATGCTGCTGATCACATCTTCATCCTCGGCAATGGTAACAAATTTGTCGAGGGTGGCAATGGGATAGATAACTTTGTGCTGTCTGGGGATCAATGGACCGTTGGACAGTTATACGGAGTCGGTGGTTTGAATATGGTCAATATGACGCTTTATGCCATGGATAAAGATATCCATATTAACATGACAGAAAACTACGGCTACATTTCGAACATCCACCAGAAAAAGCCGGATGCAGGAAATTCACTTCTAATCAGCAATATTCAAGAATTCATCGGCCGCGAAAAAGCAGCAGATAAAATTAGTTGTTCTTGCGACACCAGGACAATATATTTGAAGGGCGGTCGAAGTGAAGAGAACATGGACAAAATCTATTTTGGAAAGAGCTGTAATTATTTAACTAAAATTATCTTGACTCCACCCGTACTGGTCAATAATTCCGAATCGACCAAAGGAGTTTTTCATTATATAGTAGAAGATAAAGTTGGCCTATCTGAAATCCAGCTCCCCAAACAAAATACCACGACAGAGCACGATTTTCTTTTCAACATTGAAATTTTAGATTTAGTGGACATGAATATTGATAGGTCAAATGGTAGAAGTGACCTCAGTATGTCGGTAGAAGCAGACCACGATGATAATACAGGTCCAAAGATGTTTCACCTAATTATCAAGAATATAAATCACAACTTGATGTTTTTGTTCAATGATTTTGCATTGATGACAATTGTTGGTGACACTGGTTATGTAAACCAGACGACACACAAAACTGTGGATAACATTTTGGCTCATTATCCAGAAGCTGCGGATCGATTGGGCCTTTCAATGCGGGTCCATTCGCTAAAGTCTAAAGCTATTGTTATTATGGGTCATTCCAAAATTGACACAAAAAGTGAAATTCATAGCAACCTTGCATTGGTTAATACTTTGAAAAATGATCCCAAGACGACTAGTCACTTAGTTGGTTGCACTATGAAGAGCATTTACATGCTCATGTGTACACAAGATGGTTCCAATGACTTGCCCCGCACAGCCGCGGTGATAATTCACAACTATTTTCTAACTCCAAATAGTAACAACATACTATTCACGTCCGGTTTTGATGAGGCAGTAGCCAAGATTGCCAAAACTAGACCTACCTTTAAGCTCGAAGTTTCTGGAAATGATCTGTTGGTTAACGTTACCATCAAGGAAGATAATGCTAATAGATATATAACCAAAATTGTGATCAAAGATGCTCTAGTAGAAGAGCATTACAAAAAATTAATTATCGCTCGTCGTAGGCCAATGTTCATCATCAAAAATAATGAGGGTTCCTTTCAACTGGTACCGAAATCTCTCGAATATAATGAGACGTCTGTAATGGTCACAGAATATCAAATCGAGCCTCATATGAATATTATAGTCAATCACCCTATTGGAGCGTATACTTTTCTAAAGAGTGGCGTGAACTTGATCATCAGCAACACATTGGATACAAATTCCCACGATCATTTGTACATAATGGTTACTCTAATCGGTTTTTACGGAAGTCAAGATATGTTAACGTTGACGATAAACTTCAAAGATCGAGATTTAGTGTTGGCCGGCCATATTGATGCTATCAATTCAGCCGCCGATTTTCATTTTACATTAATGGACAGCTCCAACGATCATACCGATTATAGTATACCAGATTATGACGAAAGTGAAGAGTATACAGGATAAATAGTGTTGAAGTAATTTTGAATTGAATAAAGAAATAATCGTATGAAATTTTCATGTTCATGAGTCAAAGCCTGACTCCGTCACGCTAGGTTAAGAGCAATTTACTATAAAAAAATTTTGTGACACACTTTCTGAGAAGTTCAAATTCGAGGCCGCGGGTTATCGAGATTGAACTAGGAAAGTGACAAAGGTCGCGAGAAATTCATTTCACCTTCTATGACATATCAGCCTAGCAGGTTTGAATAACATGCTGCATAAAGTTTGAAAGAACATTCACTTCTGTGTAAGAGCATTCCTTCTTTATGCGTATCAATACTGCAGAAAATACGAAGATTTCAAAGTTTGACCCTGAATACGTATTTTTCAATTTTTGAGAGAAAAGCCGGACGGTATGGTTTTTAGCGCATAAAGTTACCTCATATGTATTAAATTTCGAGGGTACTTTAGTTTTTGATCTGTGCAGCTCACTGTTCAACAAAGATTAATTTTCTTGTCGAAGTAAAAGTACAAGTATCACAGATGCATTTTTCTGAGAAGTTCGATTTTGTCTGTAATAAGTTAATGTAATCATCATAACTTAAAATCCCTTATTTTGAGAATTGTCACATGCTGAGTATCATGACGGCATTCATTTTTATGTTAAAAGTTAAAATAGTTACAGTACACTATACTCCGACTTTTTTTAGCAGTTTTTCAGTGTATTTACATAAGATTCAAAATATCATAGTTTGGGACAGAGCTATTTCTGTAGTGAAATGCTCATTAAATTTTACGTAAACAATATTTCTAAACCTTTTTGCGCTACACATTTCAAACATAGATGCAAGAAATTTGAGTCTCCTTTGAGTACTTAGCCCCACCGCTGGATAATATCTTTATGTCTGCAGTCAAATAGTTCAACCTATATTAAAGTTTCAATCTGATTCCCGTACCTCTTCGGGAGCTTACATGTTTTTGTATACGAATTAATCATCGGGTTTTAAGAACCTCCAAACAACCTTACCAGATACGTTATAAGGAGTAATGTGGATCAAAGTCCTGGTACTTTCATTGATTCAGCTTTGACAGTAGCTCAATTTCTCATCAGTCAATACAAGAGGAAGTTCTTACACCATTAGCCATAACTAAATTTTTCAAATCAGCATTATACGATTAGAATCAATACTCGTATTGTGCATGCATGGATCAAATCCACATGAATAATTCACATGAAACGGTCAAATGACGGATTAATTATTCTGGTTTTTAAAGGAATGCATTGTGATTTTTGTTGCATTCAAATCCAACTGGTCATTTACATGTTCATATGGTCTCGAATCAAACTAGTGTAGTTGATACTTTCAAGTTAACTACTCATGATTTATACCCCGATGTTCTCTTACACTCACTAAAAAAGTAATTCTCTCTGCAGATGAAATTTATTTTTCATTAGCTTAATCTATTTTTTTATTATAACTTCAATGATGAAACAGTAGCAGCTGGAACGAAATTTGGTGCAAATTAAATTTTTATATTAATATTACAAAACTAGGACCATTATGAGTTTTGAACTATTCATTATTTTTTGAGAATTTCGTGCTTGCGTATAGTCAGTGAAGTAAGTGATGACGGTAGCATTAGGAATTGCGTTAGAAGCCCTAGAATCATCGCGAAATTAGATAACGCAATATAATTAAATATAATTTGGCTTCGAATCCCGATTCTTTCAACGAATGACGTATATGTATTGATAATATAGGAACGAGTTTCAAATGTGAAATACCTCTGGCCGTATGTCTAGAAACTTTTGAGAGATCAAGCATTTTATTGGCTTTGATTCAACTCCAAAATAAAGCATGTTCCCCCAAATTATCGCAATTTTTTCATATTAGACGTCTTTATGGCTAATTTTTTGCCTTTTGTGTTCGTGTGATGATCTCTTCAGTGATCAACATTTATAGCAACACTGTACATTAATCTATTACTGCCCGCGGAGTTGGAAAATCAGTTGCAGTTTTCTTCCATAGCAACAGTTGACTGTCGGTCTTTGCCGATGTACCTTTAGCATCGGGCTCAGGCCGTTAGAGGCAACTAATTGTTCAGCTCTGGACATTTCTCATGGTGTTTTAGTAGTAAAACAGGCAGGACTATTGCAGATGCCTCAGCAAACACAATAGGGTGTGTTGCATGAAAGTCTTGTAGAACTACAAGCTATAGGCGATGCATCTGCAAAAATAGGGACTTATAGGCTAAGAGTCTTTTAAGCATCGGGACGAAGATATTGAAGTTAAAACTGGTGGAAAATGGTGCAGTAGATAAGCTACAGTTGATATCGTGAATACACTTGATTTAACATTATCCTTAACAGTTTCTAAACTTTTCCTATAGTCTATTTTTTCGAATGATTATCAGTGATGCAAAAAATGTTTATGAAAATGAAAAAGTTGCATTATAAATCGAGATCTAATTTGAAGGGCATAATGACATGGCATATCTTTCCCCACACTTTTTCTCATTAACGTTTTGGATTTTACGTTGCTGAAGCTTTTTTGAAATAAAATGGACAATGGTATGGTTTAAAAAATATTCCAAATCATTGTCTCGACCGCTATTTTTTTTGTACTACGTCCAACGATACAAACGACCAGGTAAAAACCGTTTTTACTTGAAACTTTTTTTTTAATCAACCCATAAATTTTACGTTTTTGAATGTTTTCCAAGCTGCTCATTACACTTGAGAACTAAAATGTTCAATAGTTGTAGGGAATTCAGAGTCACACATACTCGAATTACCCACCCTCAACCCTATGCGGTCATTAGATCTCTAAATATTTTCAGAACACTGAGATGGTGTCCAAAAATTTTTGAAAATTGTGGCTGATTTACGAGTACTATCGTGTGGAATGCTTCTAATGACATGCTTCTCACTGGTGCCTGGTGCCACAAGATCAGATTCTGAGATCATGTTTACTCTTAATTTCCGTATTCATATTTATTGAACAGTCGTGTCTCCTTTGTAAGTTACGTAAGCATAATACAGGCTCCATATTTGTAATCTCGTTGGAAAGCTCTTTCCGAAAATGCCATGAAAAATAATTTTGGCATAAGACTACAGCCATAATCCCCACTCAAAAAACTTTTGAATGCATAGCCAAAACATAAGCAAAAAAGCACGGATCTTAAGGGATTTAAGGTTGAAAAAGGTTCTGGTTGTGCAGCACCGAGAAAATTTTGCATTTCAATGTTCTAACTGCACAAAAAATGATTTTTTCGTTTTTTAAGAGCAGCATTGAATACAATAATGACTGCAAAAGTTCCGTCGACTTTGACTCGAATTCGGACAGGGCAATATTGTTTTTTTGCACCAATTTCTTGTTTAATCGTTATATAAAACGGTCAAATAGACTGGAAGATTTTCGTAAATTTATCAGTTGAGAAACCACAAACAGCCGTGGTAACATGATCGAATCATAATAGTCAAGTTCAAAAACATAGCACACTCGAAAAGCAATTGTACTTTCTCGTAGCTGTTATTAATGCTACAACTGAACTAACTACAGTTCTTTCTTGAAGTACAAATCAAAAATTCTATGATGATATGCAAACTTGGAAGAGTTTAAAAATACCTGGTAATGAGATCAAAGTGCGATGAATGACTTAGAAAGCAAGGGATCAGTTCGTTTTCTAATAATCTGTAGGAAGCACAAGAGTCTTTTGTTCGTACTCGCTGCCGTTTCGTAAATGAAGTGCAAAAAGCGCGATCCCTAGCTAATTGTCGTACAGTTTCTACATACACAAAAATTATACTCCATTTATTTTGAGATGATCGATGCAGCAAAATCTCAGCAAAAATTTCTATCAAAATTATGTGAGGTTCGTTGATTCGATTCAATAAAGTTTCATTTCGTGATACAGACTCTTTGATGATCATTCTTTTCAATCGTCTTGAGACAATCGAAATTGATTACCTGATTGATTACTTGATTTCTAGTAAGGCTGCGTTCGCCGAAACTCCGACCGCTGCATCGAACATTTCAAAATGAATGAAGTATAGAAACTTGAATAATCATATACTGATGTGGCTGTATATATTTTGTCATAGTAGGCTATTACGTAAGCTCATAATTTTGTCGACGAGTGGCATGATTACTGCGGCTGATTGTTTGAATGAAGGATAGCTTATCCGTGATGATGGAATTGTTTACCTCACGTCTACTTTATCTATAGTCATTTGTTATTAATGTGTTATTCTGTTTCAGAATTGTCTAAATGACTTTAGTTCGAGAATCGTTGGCAAATCCAGCAATGGGTGATACCAACGTTGCTGCCATATATAAGGAGGTTAATGGAACAATCGAATTTGATGGCAGTTCATCTTTTGTTCAATCTGCATTTTCAAATCTTACTAACCAGCAACTTTTGCCAGTGAGCACATTGAAAATTTTTCAATCATCGGGATACATAGTCAGCGGTTTGTCTGCTGTTATTGCGAGTCTATTGATTATATTGCTAATTGCCACTAATAGGTCGTTACATACCAAAGATTTTTATATATTGGCTGGTTTGGCAGGTAAATACTGATTACGAATCTGAAGTTTAACTCAAAAAATGCTGATGAAACACTTGAATCATGTTTCAGGAAGTGATTTAATACGCGGCTATGGATACTTTCACGGTGGCATTGTACGCATCCTGTTTGCATTGCATGGACAGGAAAACGTGAAAGTAACGCCTCTCAGTTGCATGCTGCAGATTTATCAAACCTTTATGATTTTTGGTCAAAAAGCTTCTCCATTGGTGGTCCTGTTTTTGTCCATCGACCGACTATTGGCCGTTGTATTATTTCAACAGTATAAACACTTCGGGTTGTTATACGCAGTGGCTCTGGTGGCAATAGCATACTTTATCAGTGCGATAATAACAGTTTTAGCCTGGATAGCAGCCGTTTGCTGGATGCCCACAGGGTTGATGGTCGCCCAGATTTGCAAAACAGAGTCGGTGACACCGAATTGGTTCTTCTGTTTGGAGACTGGAATGAGGTGAGTTTGAAAAGAGGTCAATCACTTGATAACTTCTTTCTATCATGTTTGAATTGTGATTTCTCTTTTAAACTTGATGTCTTCCAACGGTCGTATCCCTATCCCTCGAACGTCCCCTTTTCTCGAAAGTCCAGATTCTTCGAAGGTTCCGATTCCTCGAAAGTCTCGATTCCACGAAAAATGGATAAAATTCCTGATTTCTCAAAACATGCTTTATTGCATCAAGACATTGCTTTCCCGATTCCTCGAAAAGAAGATAAAATTTGTAATTCATCGAACATTGGTGCATCACAAATCTCTGTTCATCGAAAGTGCATATACAAACAGATCGATTTTCTTGAAACGTATGTAAATTTGGTCGTAAATCCTATAATTTCAAAATAACCATATCTGATGATATGAAGACACGGCTTAGGCTTTGGCTTAGGCTTAGGCATAGGCTTAGGCATAGGCTTAGGCTTAGGCTTAGGCTTAGGCTTAGGCTTAGGCTTAGGCTTAGGCTTAGGCTTAGGCTTAGCCCTAGGCTTAGGCTTAGGCTTAAAATGGTAAATTTAAACCTGCGCATTTATCATTTTCGAGAAAACGGGATTTTTTCAAAAAAAAATTTTCGAGGATTGGAACTTTCGCTAAAACGCGACTTTGTAGTAAAATCTTAAGCACTATTCGGAGAATCGCGACTCTCGAGGAATCGGGATGGGACTTTCGGTGAATCGGGACGTTCGAGGAATATGGACATTCGATGAATCGACACAGCAGTAATTGTGATGCAGTTTAAATTATAGTGTATGAAATAGCCCCAAGCGAAATGAGTAACATTAAAAAAGTACTTCCCTGTGAACCTTATTTACGCTAAAATTTGCATAAAAGTAGTGTATAATGGTAGGTACACATCAAAAAATACGACTGGAACAACATACGGGAAATTCGATAGAGCCTACCGAGATCAAAAAAATATACGTCAGATGTTCATGAGCAGATTTAGTGTCGTTCCCAATATGCAGCTGACCCGACTTGGCTGAGATTCAGGCTCATACATTTCGAAGTGGGAAACCGATGACATGAACAATATTATAATTCTCAGAAAGACCTTTCGATTGAATGTATTTACGGGATCAGGTATTTATGGGATCAGGCGTAAGCAGACACACCATTAATGAGATAATTTATGCAAATATGAGTTTAAACAACGTCATCTGAGACGAACGACTAGTGTAAAATTATTTAGTCCGCATGGGGCTATCAACCGTACTATTGCGTGAATGACGCCAGGATTTTCACTAGAAAGTATTTCCTCCATAGAAAAGTTGATTTTATCCTGAATGTTTGGCCTTTCTATTTTACAATTCAACCCGTAAGTCATAAAAATCTACTTTCTAGATTCTTTCCGGGCTTTATATGTTGCTTCGTATACATCTACGCTTTATCGATAGTGAAATCAAGATCAGCCACAATCACAAAAGGTATGCCAGAAAACGACCGCAGGAAACAATCCCAATTGACGAAAAACGTGGCTATCATAATGATCATCGAATTTCTTTTCACTACTCTGCCATTCGGCTATTCGTTTATCAGTTTTGCTGGACACTACACTCAGTCAGAATTTTTCAATACGATCTCACCGTTTTCATGGTCTTTATCGCTGTTTGGCGCCGCTGGTAATTTTTTCTTGTACGCACTCAAGTATCCAAAATTCCGTCGAGCATTGGAGAAACAAATTTTGAGGAAAAATGACGAACAATTGAGGAACATTCCGAATAAAACTGTGTTTGTCGTGCATACTTCCAAAACTAGAACTTGATGGTTGAGGTTGCCCTAACATGAATATGTGTACATCGCATTTTGTGCGTCGTAATTTATGTTAAAAGTAAAACCAGATCAAGCATCTATTGTTGCAATATCTAATAATGAGTGATAAATTCATTGCTTTAAAATTCGAAGTCCACATAGAGTGTTCTCACCTCCACATATTTTAGACGATTTAACTTTGTCAAGATGTCAAAATAAAAGTAAGCCTCAAAAATCGATATGTGGTATAGCTTTCGACGCTAACAACGAATCTGACACGCTATTTTGAATCAAAATGGGAATTTATTGCTTTCCAGTTAACTGAAAAGTTTCGGTGCATTTTTTTACTGTTCTGATACTCTCATAAATTTTTGTCCTGTAGTACTCAAATGAGTTAGCGACAGTTTCCACTAAAATTGATCGACTCTGTGCTTAATGATGGCTTTGAACGTTTGGTAAAGTTGGTAAAGTTGGCCTTTTCAGAGGAAAAATAATTTTCCCTCCAAAAAATATTCCAACTCATCCTGCGAAGCAACACGGAAGATTTTTACAGTAGGTACTCCCACCAAAGGAAGCTAAGATGATAACACGAAGGGCTGGCTAGCATATAATAATTGTCTGGAAACAGGGTGTCTTAAATAAGAGGAAACAAAATTTTCGTCTGACGGTTTTCCACAGTTTTTTTGTTGCTCTTTACTTTGCATGATCGAAGTTTATTAGTAGTTGCCTATAGCGTGTAAAGTAACCGATCGATTCGAAAGATGGCAAATTTCTCTGCAACGACAGAGTTACGACCATAAAAATAGGGAATTTGTCATTGCAAGAGTATTGACTTCATAAAAATTATATAACTTTACAGTCCGTCTTTTATAAAATGCTTCCAAATAGAAAAGTGACACAAATCAGTATCTTAGTCAAAATCGTTTACATAGAATTCTGACTGTAAAATTTTTCACTCAAAAAATTGTTAAAGGTTAGGTCAGCACGCTCACAAATTTCCATTCCTATATGATATATTGTTTATCAGAAAATCGCGAAAATCTGAAATACTTCTTGCTTTCCATTTTCATTATTTAGAAGAATTTCAAGAAAAACAGACTATAGAAAATGGAATTAAAACAACTACCCTGTGACTATGTATGTAAGTGACGATGGATGGAACAGATTTTCTCAATAGAATTGCATGTATTTTGAAACAAAATCATTCCCCAATGTACAAAAGGTACTTTGCTTTCGTTTGCAGAACAGTATTCTCAAACATTATTCAAGTTAGTACAGTCTGTTTTTTATAAGATGTTTTTAAGTGACACAAATCAGTACTGTCGTCGAAATCGTCTACATAGAGCTTTTACTGTAAAATTTTTCACTCGAAAAATTGTCAAAGGTTAGGTCAGTGTGCTCACAAATTTCCAGTTCTACATGATATATTGTTTATCAGCAAATCGTGAAAATCTGAAATACTACTGCTTTCCACTTTAATTATTTAGAAAGCATTTCAAGAAAAACAGACCATAGATAGTCAATTCGACAGAATGACTTATGACATAAATTCCCGGTTTCACTTCTACCGCTCCCATGGCCCTTTTTTCCATACTAGCCTTGCTGACGCCAAAAAAATGTTCATGCAGATAGCAGCGTAAGTCAATGTCTTTATCCCCAAATTTACTGTAGCATTCTGCAAAAAATTTTATTTAGCACTACATGACGAATAGAATGGCACGCGTTCGCGGAGTCATTTTAGAGTTATTGAATAAGGAGCTTCTGCCGCAGAATTTTTAAAATTCTAATTATGAAGTCAAATTTTCGTCGTTTCGTATGTTAAAACCAGTTATAAAAAGCTAAATGTGCTGTTTTTGGTGGTAAGGTCTAGGCAACTGTTCTGTGTTTTTCCATTTGCTATGGAACTTCGCTATATGTTATATTTTTATATCATTTTTTTGTTATTTTTGGAAAGTTCCAAGGTAAGAATCACCAACAATTAGAAGAAAAAGAAACTTGATTGATTTCACAGCCGCTCGACTAGATGTCGCGATATTTTTGTAGCGGAATATCATCTAGCATAGTAGGGTCACCGCTGACTTTGAGCCGTAGTAATCTCATTGAAAATAAAACTAAAGTTTCTGATATCTGAAGTAGTCATTGGCTCCGGACGACGGACTCGGAAAAAAAGAAAAAATTCTTCAAAACAAATATTGAAATTTTTTCATTAGTCCAACCCCAAACCTAGGTATTTTGTCATTAACAACTAAATCATATTGGTTCAACGGTATGAAGTTAGTTACTGTCTAAAGTGAATCAATATGTGGTATCGTCTGGAACCAAAAGTAGAAAGTTAGATCAATGTTCCATCAGATAAGTTAAGAAAGCCGCTTTAATTCAATTTCCAGCTTTGCGGTTTCCATTTCGAATTTTCCAGGATTAAGTGATTCTATAGGAGTATCGTTCACATGCAGTATGAACATTGGTGATATTCCAAACTATTTCATCGTGAATAGTGAAATTAGGAACCAGAAAGCAGGTACTATTGCACATTTTTGTCATTTTCTGCTGTCACACGCTATGTGAAATTGAAAGTTTTTGAGCCCATTCAACTACTACTGAAAGATTTTTGAGTAAAAAGTAATTAGCAAAATCTTCGACAACCGCCCTTGTTCCTATCGTGCACTCAGATCCTGCTCCTGATAACTTCGTGTGGCAGTATACGCATACATTGATTAAACTCTGGTCCATATTTGTCTGATCCACGTCCGTCAGAAATCTTGACTCTTGTCTCATTAGCCGTGGTTCAGTATTTTACACTACTCAATAGAACTAACCTTATTGTCCACGCGTTCAAGAACAGTAAATATGCTTTATATTTTTCTAAAACCACGAATTTGTTCCCCTGATGTTCACGTCTTCTTTTCAGCTCTGCTCGACAGGGGATATCCACGGTCCAATAGAACATTTTTTGCTAAATGAGCCTCAGAAGGAAAAAAAGGTGCTCATGCAAATAATAAACTATCTGCATGCGCGATCACCTTTTTTCCTCGGATTGGCTGTACCCGTTGTGGCTACAACTTGAAAATAGGAGAAGCTGGTTTGTGATACATGGAAATCTACTGTTGATACTGCGAATATTTTTGGTATCCTTAGGTTTATTTGAATATGAATTTTGTAAAGGCAAAGATGTTATCAGCGTAATGTCACCAAACTACGATCGCTATTGCATGCCTTTTGTGAAATCCATGTGAATTGGAAAATGAGAAAAAATGTTATTATTGACAATATGATTTACACAAAGCTTTTAGGATAGAAAATTTTTTATCGAAAAATTTTTAACACTTGTCCTCTTTTCATCCCCATGTACTCTCTCTACCCAGCGACGAAAATTTGCGAAAGTTGGCCAAATTTTAATCACCCATAGTTTCGTTAAAAATGAGAGTGCAATTATGTTTTTGAATAAACCTAAAAGAGATCTATTGCCATCAACTTTGTTGCGTTTTGGTAGAAAAAATTCCTCTCTGCGACATATGATTTTGCAGAATATCTCAAAAATAGGGAAATTCGATTATTTAAAAGCATTTCAGAAGAAACGTATGAAACAGGTCTTTAAACAAAAAGCAACGTCTGTCGGATGATCCTGACTTTTTCAGAAAACCTCCAAAAGCAGCACTAGTCGCCGAAGCGGCGTTAGAAGTTTATTGCCTTATTGTATTTGTGCCATGAAGTTGCATTCGAGTAGGCAACACTCTTTTTGTCCGAAAGTCGCTCGTTGCCGCCGAAAATCGTCTAACGAACGAAAAAATCGTGATAAAACTGAAATAGCATGGATTGGAAGAAGAAAACTTTAGATGTTACTGTATTATTTTGTAGTAAAACACGCATATTTGAGTGCATGCATGACTCATCTAAATCATTACAAGATAATACCAAATATAATTACAAAAGTGAACAATTTGTATGATTATAGCGGTGGTGGACGAAATTTGAAGAGAGCTGCAAAGTTTTTCCAAGAACGAACAACCTTATGCACCACTGGTTTGTCGCACTTCAGATCAGCAATCCACATGTAATGATATACCTGATAATTTTTGATGCTATAACGAGGGAAGGTCATTAGGCGTAAATTTCGAAAAATACATGTTAGAGTGCGTTCAAAAGACGTAACAACCTGAGTAACGCTACACTGGTAATTCCACGCCAGTAAGCCTTCTTTACAGTACAATTTGCATAAATATGGCAAACAATCCAAAATTTGTCTATACCTAGTCACAACATGCATTCGATAAACGGGCCTGAAAACTGCAATAAAATTCACACTCCATTTATTTTGAAATGATCGATGCAGTGATCAAATAAAAGTAAGTTTAATACGAAAAAAGCTATAGCCCGTTTTTTATAAAATGCTTGTAAAGTGAAAATTGAGAAAAATTAGCTCTGTCGCTGAAATCGTTTACACAAACTTTTGACTCAGAAATTTTCTACTCAAAAAATAGTTAAAGTTTGTTCGAGTTAGCCCATAGGTTTTCAGCTCTATGTGACGTACAGTTTGAAGGAAAATCTTAAAAATCGGAAATAGTACTTGCTTTCCACTATTATTATTTAGGAACATTTCAAGAAAAACAGACTATAGTAGGCTTATTATTGTAATCGATGAAACAAATTTTTCTTCATGAAGCGGCAAACAGAACAACCGAAGGTTTTCTCTCAGTACATCGTTAAATGGACAAAATTTCTCGGGTAATACTCAAGTATCGACGCGTTCTGTCCAAATCAACAGTAGATAAAATTGATATTTTTGAATTATTTTGATCTTTCTCCTTCTCAAGTAGAAGCTTAGCGATTTTCTATAGTATAGAATCTTCATTGAGTGAAAATTGCGACCATCGGCGACTGTATAAATATGAACTGAATAAAGTTATAGACGACCGCAATAGAAAAACTCTTGCTAAAACATAACATTCCATAGTCTCTTTTTTTGCTTCTAAGATAAGTAAGTCCCACTTCATGTTTTAACGATTTTCTGCTAAGCCATGTATCAAATAGGACTACGAATTTTCGACTGTACTCTGCTTGCCTTGAACACGTTTTTGATTGAAAAATATTTCTTTAAAAGCTCTGTGTTGACGATTTTTAATGGCATTTACTGATTTTGGTCATCATTTCAATTTAAAAGCATCTTATGATAAATCGACCGAAGTTCCGAATTGATACATATTTTTCATTATCAAATGCAAAATGAAACTGTTTCAAATCTTTGCAGATTGTTCAATTCAAAAAGGTCTGTTCCATCCATTACTCCAGCCGTTACCCCGTCCGTTGAAGCCTTTGAAACCGGAATTCCAACCATTCCTTACACCACCGAGAGGCCTTTGATTGGCTAATCGGCGTCTTTCCTGTTCGCGGAAATTGTGTTCCCGGCGTTGTTCTTCGATACGTTGATCGATGCGGCGATGTCGTTCGTTTTCCAACCGTTCTTTTTCGTTGAAAACAAAGTCATTTCGCTTGACCAAAAAGTGTGCAGCGTGCGCCGGCGCGGATGCGGTTGCTTCCTGCTAATATTGAATGGTCTTTGAAAAAAATAGAGCACAAAAATTGGACTGTGATGAATGAAGTAGAGTACAAAGTCGATTTTTTCTAGGTCAGCTTCGCTAAAATTTTCGCCCGCTCAATTGTAAAATAGAAGACGTTGAGGCTTGAATACATTCGACGCAATTTGATTTTTGAAAACCACTTCATAGATCAGATGTGAATTCTTGGTATGAGATTTAACAGCAGACCCATAATGGAATCTCCATGGCCAAACAATGCATCTAGTCAAAAGCGTGGCATTGTTTTGGGTCCTTGTAAAATAGTCTCTGCTAAAATTGGTCCCTTTCGGTTTACTGATCATTTTTGTCCATTTCGGTTTAGATAAGATTTTGATTTAGTTAGACTTAAGTGATGCACTTGTCAAATTTGTTGGCCCCCAGACTTATGTTGAAAATTTTTTTCAAAAGTGCATGGTCTATTCCACGGTCATAGTGCAGTCACATTCACATTGCAATACGCATGCAACTTACGATTAACAAAACGCAAAAAATGCACATACAAATGACATTATCCATGACGAAGCAAATTGTTATTCTAACGCAAATTTTGTGCAAAGCAGTCAATATAACTATATAAATAGGAAATGAAATTTATAACATATGGAACAGTCGAGTTATTTTTTTTATCTCGAAGGTTGTTTAATTGTGAGACAATATTATTTTTTGTCTAGATAATGAATGGAATGGAAGCAGAAAAACTGAATTTTCATCCTGTGGGCGTTAAGAAAGATCAGAAACAATGGAAAAATTACCGCCGGAAGTGGGCCATTGATTCTTTTGAATTATTTGTGGCGTAAGAAGAAGTCGATGAACTTTGAATGAGTAATAGATAAAATATTGAATTTTATACAAATTTGTTCATCCTGAGAAAATTATATCCAAATTATTAGAATTTTAAGTTTTCCACCTTCCGGTATTCAGAACCACGTATCAGCATTGCTGCCAGTGCTGTTTCACCTTGCTTCTTTATGTGTATAGGTTAAGCTATATACACATCACTGTGTATAGGTTACTCGAGTTCCACTCTCTTACATTTTGGTTCCTTTTGTGGCCCCTCTGTGGGCGCAAAAATAATTTAACATGCTGGAAAAAACGTTTCTCAAGGCATTGTATCAGCTCATACACTTAGTATCTGCTACTGACTCTAAAGTGATGTATCTAAGGAATCGTAGGTATTCCACTGAAAATTTGTCTTGCTCCAATGGCTTCATGCTTAGATGTGGGAAATGATTCAATCTGATTGAACACCGTGTACAAATATCAGGTTAAAATTAGTCACAATGATATTTTGTGATGGATATTTTGAAAATATATGCACGATATATATCCAGTAGCAGATCATGATGCACGCCTTCCAATTGGCTGTAGGTCTTCACCATGGCATTTTTGAGTAGCTTTGTAATTCATGTTACAGGAAATGATGCTGTTTTTGGAATCCATTGGATGATGTGTCTTTAAAAAATGATTTCCCAGAGTTTGCGGATGATAGAGCCACCAAAGTACTCATCTTTAGTCTGTTTTTCAAAAATTCATCCCAATAAAAACTCAACGGCAACTATTGTTTCATCATGATTTGGAACTGGAAACATGTGACGCAATCAACTAGCATTCAAAAATTTTTTGATCGGAAAATTCTAGGGTAGCTCCGTATGATGTGAATGACTTTGACGACAGTTTTGATTTTTACCATTTTTTAACTGAAAAGCATTTGAAAAAAGTGTGAGATAAAATATCTAACACCCAGGCGTTGATTATATCGTGGTGAAGTATACACGGTTTTCTTTCTAGATAGTTGATCTGAAAAGCAATACTTTAACAGTTTTAGCCACCATATGTGACATATGATTGGAGATTTTTGTCGTACTGCCCTAACCTTTATCATTCTTTTGAAAAAGTACAATCTTTTCATTAATTTCATTAATTTATTTTATGAGAAAAGGCCACATGTAGAAATAAAATAAAACTCGAAACGTAAAAAGTTCCTATCGCAGACGAATAACCTGAAATTCACTTAGACGTCTATCTCATATATTGTTGACCTTCTGCTACAGTTGTGAAAAAGGTTTAAAGTCTCATCCAGACAAAAAGAACTACAGTTAATGTCAGGAAACTATGATTCCACCTGAGAATTTGATGACATACGGCCAATAGACAGAAAATAAAGCTGAAATATGTTTGATTAGGCGGATTTTTGGGCGTCTTGCAGTAAAACTGAACGTAATGAGAGAAGAAGTAGATCATGATCATGCGAAGTTTCATGTTCCATCGGATGAATTCTTTGCCAACATGTTATTTCCGCCATCCACCTCCCCATCCATTGCCAAACCAACCGTTGCCAAAACTACCACCGCCACCGAAGCCGTGATGTCCACCAAAGTTCCCTGCGTGATTGCCACCGAAGCCCCAATGATCCCTGCCGCTGCCAAAGCCGTTCCAAAAACCGCCCGCCCGATTGGTCGCGCCGCCTAATCGGCGCCATTCTCCCTCGCGAAAGTGGCTACGGCGACGCTGCTCTTCGATGCGCTCGTGCTCGCGGCGATGGCGTTCGTTTTCGCGGCGTTCTTTCTCATTGAAAAAGAAATCGTGTCGTTTGACGAGGATGCGAGATTTTTCTATATAACGACGATCTTCCAACTTAAAGGAAAAAGTGAATGTTGAAGCTGTTAAAGATGATTTACAGTGCCCAGAAAATTTATAGTCCCAAACTTAACGGGTTATACAGTATCTAAGTATTAGACAAATATCGGTTAGATCGCAAGATGGTAGATCTCAAAAATTTCCGATCGAAAACATATTAAACAAATATCTTACTGTGAGCCTTTAACCCCAAACGCAAAAAAGCAAGATACTAACGAAACAGCTCGTGCTATACTATGTACAATTTTCTTGTGAAGCATGCCTTTCGTTGTTAAAAATCACCGAGATCTTGCTTATAGTAGAGTAGAGAGATTCGTTTGACTTTTGGTGTAAGTAGTCACATCTGATTTTCACAAAAAATATATATAAATGGTCCTTAGGCTCAGGCATTCGAATATTGTCGAATTTTATCTCAAAACTTGTTTGATCTGATAGGTTTCAACGGGTAGACGCTCCAGCACAGTCCTGAATTTGCATCATGTAAATTTTTGTTCATATTCAAAATGATTCTCGTTCTTTAAGTTCATAATTTCGAACGATATTTGGCGATGCAAAAAGCGACAAGAAATGAAGAAAAATTGAGAATGAAAGAAAACCCAATGTATCACAAACTGGAATTTTCCGTCGGCCACGACTGTCAACTTGCGAAAAATCATATTGACTTATGATGTATTGCCAGTCAATTAAGGTGGACACGTGTTTATTAGCACATTTTTGCTTACCACATAAAACTCCATTGATGCTATCAAGGTAGAAATTATCAGGACGTATATCAGAATCATGGTCACAGCACTGCAGAGTAGTATGTGAAAAATTTACACGTGTTAAACTTGAATAAAGAACCGAAATGGTCTCAATTGTATTTTATGCCAAGATCCCAACCATGCAAGGTCGTTTAATGAGAACTTGCACTTTGTTGTTTGTCTGGGAACAGAATTTATTGCTGCTAGAAAAAACTAAACTTACTTCCATTCTACATTTGACCTGACGGGGAAAATCGAACAGTTCTGAGAAAATTCGCAAAAAATTTATGTGAATAACGGATAAATGCGAATGAGTTTTAGCACATAATGGCTGATATCCTAATGATGTAATAAACAGGGGAGGAGTAACATTGTTTTATGACAGAAAAATTCAGAAGATCTCTTCCCTAAACGGTTATCCACGATGTTTGTCAGCCTGATTGAGTCATTCATTTCTATGAAATCTTTCACTCGTTTAGCAGCCATACATGATTAAAATGACTCGCATAACTAAGGTTCACACGGCTATGTTTCCCAGGTTCATTTTTAGTACGCTTCATGGCTGTCGAACCATACGTCATATCATCCAGTTGGCAGTCTGGATATAAACGCCATCCCTAATGGAGCATTAACGGACTGAACATCCCTCTGCTAATCTCTGATTTCTAGTTTCTGAGCCACTAGCATGACTTGGAGTTGCTATAGTCTGTTTTTTATAAAATGCTTCCTAATAGAAAAGTGACACAAATCAGTACTGTCGTCAAAATCGTTTACATAGAACTCTTACTCTAAAATTTTTTGCTCGAAAAATCTCTAAGGATTAGGTCATTGTGCTCACAAATTTCCAGTTCAATATGATATATTGTTTATCAACAAAGCGTGAAAATCTAAAATACTACTTGCTTTCCACTTTCATTATTTAGAAGCATTTCAAGAAAAACAGACTATAGAATCACCAACTCGTATGGTAGCCATTAGCAGCAAAAAATTGGTGAGCGTCCCAAGAAGTTTTGCTGACATAAGTTACGTAAGTTGCTGCAGGTACGCTCGGCCTCCAACGATGCTTAAATTGTCTTACTTTTGGACCTGACGGGCGAACAGGATCAACTGGGTGTGTCTGGTTGTATCCCGAGAAACATTTCGTCCGGTGCTTCATCTTCTGCAAAGAACATGACTAGCTGCGCCGATCAAGTGTAAAGTTTTCCACTTCGAAGAGTTATTGATGTATGGTCGTGACTTCGGTGATTAAAATTATTTTTCCTGGGTTCGTTCAACATTGACGTGCATGAAAATTTTAATTTTCTTTTCACAAGTAAAGTTAAATTTTCTTTTCACAAGTAAATCCAAACAATGGGTTGTGGGCCTGAAGAAATCCGATTAAAGAGAAATTCACACAGCTTCGTATGTAGTCTGCTTCCGCCATATGAATGAAGTACAGGTCATTGACACTGTATTCCAGAAATTTTTGGCATAAATGTGTGTGTACTGTAAACGAGTCTGAATCTGGGCCAGATGCATTTTTTGTGCACTTACTCCCACGGATTCTATCTGATTTAAATGATCTATTCTCGGGATACTAGCTAATGGGAAGGATGCATCATCGATCTTATCACTCATATTTTTGCAAACAATTTCCACGTCGATAGATAAGTCAGCAGGATTCTCAAGTTATATACAGCTTGTGAAATAGTTCCTCCGTAGTAATTTTTTCCAGCACAAAAGTTACAAGGGAAAGAGCATCACAAACTGAAGAGATGACTAGAAAAAGCGTTGTCGACGAATTCAGCCAGGAAACACGGTAACTCGTACTAATTTTTGAGTTGGAATGTTTCTAGTGCTTCAATAACGGAAATCAAATTAAAGATTTTATAGAAGAGATAGTTATTTTCAACCGAACGGAATAGACATAAATATTCTGATCGAGCAATAAATATTTTCGCTTATGAGAAAGTTCAATAGAAATGATGTTTATGAGGATTTAATGATTGAACGATTTTTTCATTGTTTCTACAGTTGACTGATCACAATTGACATCGAGCCCGGCGTCCAAGACTGTGCTAGCAGAGTTAATGTGACGGAGTTGATGTGGCACAAAACTGACAAAAATAATAAATGATATGAAAAGCACTTATAGATTACACCTAATGCAGTCCTATCCTGTAAAGTTCGCTCTCAGACTTTTCAAATCATATTAAAGGCGATAGTTCAGCGTAAAATTGTGAATGCATACTTCAATTCACGTAAAGTCACAATGATTTAACCTTTGATGTAGAGAAGAAGTCTGATGTATTTCACATTGGGTTAATACAGTACCTGGGAAGTAAAAAATGAAGTGGCCATCAAAATTTGTTATGCGGGATAATTATGTGTTGATAACAGCTGTGATATGCATTCGAGCAGAAAACGTAAATTCATCGAGCTACAGTATGACAAAGTTGCAATTTTTGTCTCATTTTGTCAAAAGAATCCTCTAACATTATTGTGTGCCGGGCAGACATCAATTGAGCTACCTGTTGATTAAAAGGCTAATGATTATCATCTACGAAAGAGCATTAATTTATGAATCATCAGAAAGAACAATACACATGCTTCAAGAAAGCAAATTCGTTTATTTACTCATATTTTTATTAACAGATAAAACTGTCATAAATGAACATTGCACACAGGATGCCTCAAACGTATATCATCACATTAATGTCTGTAGTATGTTATCGTAATGAGGGCTACGTATGACAGAAGTTTCAGGTCGGGCTCTCAACAACTTGAGCTACAGCACCAAAGAAATTCACAAACTTTGTTGTGCGAGAGAACGAGGAAACTGAATTTTGATGGTGCATAAAACGTAAATTATAGGGGTTTAAGTGTTAATTATAAATCGAATGGTAGAGCAATTAAAATGCTACTAGAAGCCACATTTTAGGAACGCTAGCTCAATTGATGTAAGTCCAGTACAGAGTAATGTTAAAAAATATTTTTTTGACAAAATATGATAAAAATTGCAACTCTGTCATACTGTAGCTCATATCACAGCTGTTATCAGCGGTTATCACTTTTGTGACTTCCAATTTGATGGTAGACCTGATCAAAAATTGTGTCTTAAACTTTCCTCACTTTTTCAAGTTTTTAATAACAAGCTTTCGAGTTGAGCTATGAACTATGGTCAGGCCTCTTGAAATGCTTATCAACTGTAGTCAGTCCTCTTGAAATGCTTATCAAACTGGAAAGCAAATACCTAATCTTCTACCATTTTCTGCTTAACCATGAGTCACATGGCAGTGAAATTTTGTGAGCATACTCAACTAAACCTTTTATAATTTTTTGAGTAAGACATTACTGAAATTGAAATGATTTTGAAATTATTTTCATTTCAAATCTACAAGTATTCTGTAAGAAAACACCTTATTTTTTAAATTTAACAGCTTAAACATGCTGGACAAGGGAAACTGAAAGAAGTAGTCTAGCAGAGGAAATAGGAAAATAGAAAGCCAGGAATGTATTCACCGAGTGTTACTTGTAAAAAATGTGCGAAATATTCATTTAAAGTTTCATTCAATTTTCCACTGTTTAAAAACTTGTAGGCTACAAGTTGGTCCTAAAAAACCTACAGGGAAGGAGACAAACACGCAAGCCGTCAAAGACATGCGGCTGTAAGTTACTAAAGGTTGTAAACAAGATTCACTGTGAACGACAAGTGATTCGTCAACAACTTGTAGCAAATTGCAGTTGCCAATTGCCGATTTGTATGTTCGGGCTATTATTGCTATTGAATTCTGTAATTCCAGATTGAGGTTTACAGCGTGTTTAATTATGCAATTGCATTGCACTGCATAACAGTTTCACATGAAGAGTTTGGAAGGATCTTTTAGTTTGTGGTTCACAATCATATTTATACATTGTATTGTTTCCAGGAGTGCTATGGAGTCACATGAATTCTCTGGATATAAAAGCCTACAATTGAGACCCTTATGCGGTACTTGTAGCATCAAGGACTTTTCCTACTCAGTACATTGTACCGTTGATTTATTTCTCCAATTTTCGGAATATTATATGTTCTTTTTTGGTACCGCGGTTTATTATCTAAACTCTTTAGCCAACAGTTCCCGCAGGGGCTACGACGTACCACAATCAATTGGTTCAAAGCTCTTCGCTTAACTTTTTCGTAAACGCCGGTTTTACGACTGTACTCTCAAAACCAAATTGCAATAAACTGCTTTATAATACGTCTTTGTTCATTTTGTTGCCTCCAGATCCTAGAATGCCCAAATTTAATTATATAATGCCTCGACTATCCCACAAATGTGTAAGTCCACATGATAATCTTTTTTTGAACCATCATAGCGCGCCGTTGGGCTTCATCGATTTTAAGGAGTGAAGATTTGGTGGAAGTGATGTGATGTGTACGGTAACATATACTATTGCTCTAAGATATCAGCAATTATTCCTGCTCCAATGACATGATTGTCTTTTAGTGGTTTTCTCGGGAGTGATCCTTTTCCCGGGGGATTAACATCCCAGACAGTGTTAATGGTTTTGAAAATCTGAATGTGTCATTTTACTCCACAGATCAAGTTCACTGGAGGAAATCACGCTTCGTTCGTTTCACGTTGAAAGTATGGTTTTTTCAGTTCATTTTCCATGAAACTTTTATCCTGATCTATTCAAATTGCGGTCTCTTCCTAATACTTATAAATCCTTATTATATGTGGAAAATTTTCGGAACTTTTCGAATTTTTGATAAACTGTAATTTGCCTCTCCCACCTTTTTCCTCTACGCTGGACAGAAAATTCACTATCTCCCAATTTTTGAGCAACATTCTTCAAGGATATCGGCAAAGTTTTTTACTACATTGTGACTAGGCAATAGATTATGATTGTGACTAGGCTATAAGGTAAGTTTGTTAATTCTCAACAATGGTTGTACCAGTAAGTGCAGCCTGTGTTCCTTCAAGTGCTTGTAAATAAGGGGAGAAGCAAGTAGTATTTTCACCATTTCCTACCCCAATAGGACTTTGTGAGCCTATCCAAACCCAACTCACCTTAACCGTTTTCTTTCTTCTTGAATTTGCAAGCATTTTATAAAAAAAAGATTATATTAGTTTGTTGCCATTCGGATATACAAAAATCTCTGAACATCGCGACTCTATAGAAAGCTTGATTTTAAAACATCCGAGTTTACACTGACACTTTCAGTGAAGCGGTACAATCTGTTTCCGATCGAAAAGCATTAAATCGATTACTGTATGGCGTTAATTTTTACACTGCTATTTTTTGCTTGATCCACGGAATATAGGTCACGTGATGTTGTACTCGTTTTACTCTTTTGGCAACATGTTTTCATCGCATGATTGGAGTATCACGTGACTATACGAGCTGCGATCCGAATTGTTTAAGATTCCGCCAGGTCGAGATGAAAATCACGCGACCTTTGTAGTCCCCAACGTGAATTTTATGCATTTGCCTGACTCATCACTTGACTGGCCATTTTCCATTACATTTTTGTCTCTTCTCAGTCACAAGATGAACTGTTCTTGAATTTTTATGCATTATGCTACACGTTTTCTGATCCTCGTATATGAGGATTGATTGAAATTTATACATTATGGTCATGACTTATTGCGTTGTCTGGACTACAGTTTCTTGGATAGTCGGTAGGATCATGAATATCAGTAATAGAAAATTTTCGCAATAACGAATATCGAATCCAATATCGGAAAAATATTCAATGCTCGAACAGGTCTCGGTGCCATCAAAGAACCTTAAGCTGCAGCTGAGCTGTATTAAAGGCAATGGTATAACATATAGAGTCAAGCTATAGCTTAAGCTGCAGCTCTGCTGGAGCTTATCTCTTTTTGATGCAAAAAATTGAGCTACTAACTCAACAAGTGTTCAGTATCTTGGAAAAGTAGTAGTTTCGAAAATATTGCGCATGAATAGCATGCTCATATTTCACAGTCATAGAAGCTCGTGATTTTCGCCAATCACGTGATTTGACCATCTAAGTGTGTGGTCATAACAAGCTATTTTGACTCATAGTTTTTATTCGCATTTTTTGCATATGTGATTTATATTTTTATTTTTTGCAAAGCTTACGAATGACGCATCTTTGTCTCTTTTGTATGTTTCAGCATAAAAGCTTGGAACAATGTTTTTTCTAGTCACTACCATCTTCGATAAGCTTTTATTTACCCTTGACGCATTTTCTTTAGGCTTTTTGTTTGTCGTTGTACTTTTCTTATTGGTATAGCGGAAAAGTTATCGCTTTTTTATTTATCGAAAAGACTAGACAATTATCGGTGTGTTGTTGCAGCATAGATATAGCGCTATTCGGTGAATCGAGATTTCAAAATTTTGATCCCAAAATATGAATACCGAACCGAGCCGATTTTTCGACAATCAAAAAAGCCACCTCAGGTGAAAATGAGATATATTTATCCAAATAACTATACTTACTTTTGTTCGTATAATTTTGGCATTTTTCAATTTTTTGGTCTACTCCTATCCATCCTTTAAGTATTTTTTTGCTGTCTTATTGCAATTTTATTTTTTTCGCCTATGCAATTCTTAGAATTTTATCTTGTTCTTTGTTTTTTCTGAAATTTTCTTCGTTGTTAGCATGATCATTTTTTTTCGTCTTGATATTTTTTGTAGTTTTTACTCCGTTTTTATGTTTATTTTTTCATTTATTCTTCACTAAAATCTTTTTATTTTCGATTATCAATTCCGAATTTCTGCTACGTTTTTTCAATTTAATTCTTGGCATATTGATTTGATTTCTTTTTCTCTATGTCCGTTTTTCTCGCAAGTCACGTAACATTCGTCAAGTAACATTAAATATGTGTAAAAATCACATATTTAAAGTTACTTGACGCGTTAGGAACGAAAATGGTATTAATTTCTTCTGAAAACCAAAATTCGCATAGCTACAGAAAAAGTTGAAAATTTTTGATTTTTTCGATTTTTGATATTCACTCCTTTCAACTAATGCAGGTTTAGGTGGGTCGGACATCGTGTTCTGTAAATTTACCCAATATTAGGCAAATGAATGGTCTACGATTTACTTCAGGATTTATTAGTGTAAAGCCCGCATTAAGAATGCAGCAGTGCTCGAAACATCAAATTTTGAGAGCAAAAATTGCTATTTTTAACAAAAATCACCCATCTACTGCTAATCTCAGAAGCACTAAAAATTTTGGGATTATTGCGACCTCTATCGTGAAAGAATCACAACTTGTTGATACATTTATAAAATGAGACATTAGGAAAACTTTCGTATGCTAAATACTGAATTAATTCTCATCTTGCATATAAAATTAGATTCGCTTAGTTACAGTATTCAAAATTTTGAAATTTTCACTTTTTTTGTGATTTTTCTGTCTATTTACGAGACTTGATATGCATCGGCCTAGACATAGAGAAACCTTATGGTTGAACATTCATTAGACACGGAATACAATGCTCTATAATTTGGTTTAAATCGTTTTTATTATTTTTCATTTTACACTTTTTAGCAAGTTTTAAAATGTCAAAAATCAGACGGTAAAAATGGTTAAAAAGTTTATTTTCCACAAAAAAGTTTTTTAACATTGGGTTCTTTATTTATCTGCTTTCTTTCATCTGTTGTTTCTTTTCGAATTTATTCATTTTTTTCTAGCTTCTACATCTTGCTTTGCGCGAATTTGTCTATTTTCTTTTAAAATTCTTTTTTTTCAATATGTCTTGCTAAGAATCTTTCTCTCTAATTTTGAAATACTTCTCTTTCTTGTTTCTGGACCTTTATCCGTTTTTAGTATAGTGCAGTTTCCATGTTGTTTTTCTCATTTTTCGTTTCTCCGTTTTATTTTTCATCTCTCGTGGTTTTTTGTGTGAATTTTTGTCATTTCCATTTTAGAATTCTTCCCATTATATGTACTCAATTGGATTTTTCTGTTTGTGGTTTCTATTGCCTTTTACCGCTGTTTTTATATACCTTTTTAGAAAAATTTTGTTTTCACACGTCAAGTTCTACTTACGTTTTTTCATTATTGTCGTGTCGTTTTAATTGCTTACGGTTTTTTTTTATCTTTTTGTCTTCTTTTTCTGTTGTTTGCTGTCTATTTCGTAACATTCGGATTCTTCCTTTTTATTTTTGGTTTTTTGTGTTCATGTTGTCTTTCCTGATGGCTTTTACTTTCTTGAAAATTTAGAAATTTTGTTTGTTTTGAGTTTATTTTTTTGTTGTTTTCTGCTTTAATTGTTGCCTTCTCTTGTTTCGTAGCTTTTTAATTTCTGCTTGTTTCTTTTTTTGTAGATTTTTTTATTCGCGTGACTCGTATTCATTCCTCAAATAATCAATTACGCTAATAAGTCTATTGTTTTCGATTAATTTTACTGCTTCTATTCTTCGCTTTTTTAATTTTTCTCTGTTGGCTTATGCTTTCTTAAAATTTTTTATTTTCTTTGTTTCTTTCTGTGTTACTTCAATTTTTTCATCTTTTTCGAAGCATCACGTGTTTTTTCTTTTCTATTGTTTGTTCATTCTTTTAGTCTTTCTTCTTTTTGCTTGTTTTATTATCTCTATTTTTCTTTATAGATTCTCTCGAATATTCAATTATGCTAATTGGTTCCTGGTTCCTCATTAATTTTAGATGTAACAATCCACCCGGCGGTCGAGCTAACGACATTTTCAAAGACGGCGGCATAGGTGCTTCGGGCGATCAACAACTTTTGTCCGTACAACAACAACAACAAGGACAAACGGCGTCGCCTTTCGGTAGCCCGCGGCGTTCGAAAAAATGCGTCGACGTCGCCGTCAAAACGTCGAGCAATATTTTTGCGGGTGATACGGATGCCGTCGACGGCAACGGCAATATTTCGAAAGTAAGTACAATGTGCTGTCTTGATTTCATACTACAGTATGACTGCAAATTTTTACGCCAATCGACACATTAATTTTGGACATGCGTAACTTGATCCAAGAAGGAGATCCAGGTTACAAAAAAGAATTCATATCTTGATGACGTCATTGCAGACATATATGAATGTTCCCTTTGAACTTGATGGAAGAAAACTGGGCTGAAAAGCCATAATCCTTTTCTGCGGCCAACAGATAAGAAATGAGCCTAACAGGATTTACGCGTGACGCAAAAAATAATTTGCGAGCAAATTATGCAAATTTTTTGCGGATATCGGTAATGGAAATGGGAATTAAGTTTTCGTGGTGGAAAACGGACTAGCGATGTATTTATATTCAAAATGAATGATAAACCCTTGTTGTTTTTCCCTTAGTTTGTAATTGCTGTTTAGTTCTTTTCTGATTTTACTTATTTTTTTTGTATTTTTTTCATTCTGAGTTGATTGTGCGTTTTATGTTATATTTTTCAAACGCATTCATTGTTTTTTCAATTTTTTTTCTGAGTTTTCTTTTTTTGATTGTATTATACAACAATTTTACATTTTTAGTTTTCTGCTCCTCCTTTTCCGTTATCTTGTTGCTGTATTTTTTTTATTTTTTCCGTAATTGCTACCTGCTTATTATTTCTTTTTTTCGACTTTTTCTTTTGTTTCTTGCATCATTCTTTAAATTACGGTATTTGGATTACTATTTCATTTTCTCCCTGAGTTTTGTGATATAGTTATTGTTTTCTCATACGACTTCATTTTTTAATTTTTAATGTTTTAAAATTATTCTATCTAGGTACGTTTTTGTAATTATATTTTTTTTGATATTTCCTATTTGAATCGTGAAGTTGCATAATTTTAGATTACAATATGTAATTAAAAGTTTTAAGAATTTTAGTGTTCTGTTATTTTTTGAAAATTCTGATTTCGAAGCAAAAGTCAAGTATGATGAACCAATTTTCTGATTGGAAAAGATTCTGATGTCACGAAAAATATATGTGATTCTTTAATTTATTCGATACTCACTTTTTGTTTTCTTTGTGTTCATTGGATGAAAAAATATTTTTCCCAACACCTGCCACAATTTAAGGCCCGTTGCGCTTCGCCGTTATTGAGTTTGGACACTAAACAACGTTTATTCGGTTCGGCCGATGGAGATAAGTCACCTAAAAAGACTATTAGCGATACTTATCGATCAAATATATTTCGCTCCAGCGAAAATGGTAATTTTATTGGAATACTGAAAGAAAAAGTCAAATTTCAAATTTTTATATTTTCCACCATCGAATTTCAGGTCACTGCGTTCAAGAAAAAGCTTTGAGTAACGGCGGCGATCAAAATTGACTCGCGATCGACCAGATCTAATACTCTCGAAAATTCAAAACATTTAGTTGTATAATTAATCACCAATTAATTAATTAGTTTATGAACTAATTGATTTATCACGCGACCCCGTTTGTACCCAAATATAATCTTTCTTTTATTTTTTCCGGCAGCTTTCGCTTTTAGCTTACGTCCTTCTTGTCTAAATGTGTTTTACAAAATTTCGATTGTATACCTATTTTTACTAAAAAATCTTAAAATACAGTTATTGTCAGACAAAGCTGGGCAATTTGGTTACTGATGATCGAGTTCTGTTTATACATATATAGTCCGTTTTTCTTGAAATGCTTCTAAATAATGAAAGTGGAAAGCAAGTACTATTTCATTTTTTCACGACTTGCTGATGAACAAAATGTCATATAGGACTGGAAATTTGTGAGAATACTGAACTAACCTTTAACAATTTTTCTCTGAAAAATTTTACAGTAAGAGCTCTATGTAAACGATTTTAATGACAGTACTGATTTTTGTCACTTTTCTATTTGGAAACATTTTATAAAAAACAGACTATAGTCTTGTTTTTTGTAAAATGCTTCCGAATAGAAAAGTGATACAAATCAGAAATGCCGTCAAATCGTTTACATAGAGTATACTGTAAAATTTTTCGCTCGAAAAATTGTTAAAGGTTAGGTCGGATGTCCACAAGTTTCCAGTCCTATGATATATTCATCTGAAAATGCCAGGAAATGGCAAAAAGGAGAATATGTTCTTCCTTTTTGCTTGTTTCACTGGCTTAAAAGTTCGATATTAGGCCTCCCCATCATTTCATTTCAGCAAAATTCTCACTGAAAAAAACTTTCCATTTTCTGAGAAACATATACGCGCCCAGTTTTTTAGTCATTTCTGAAAATGCCTCTGCGCAAAAATGGACAAATCTTTGAAAAATTTCAGTATCAGTTATTAAAGTTGATTTTTACAGAAGAAAAAACTTTGGTTTAATGAAAAACCCGAAATCTTTGTAACTAATTTTGTGCCATTCATTGTTAGAATTTTTCATTACTGTATACAATACAGTGGCCTATACCTTGTTTTCGAAAAGCAGGTGGTGAACCCACAGTATTCCTGATTCGCAAGACAACGAATTTACACAATTTGAAACAAATTCGAAAAATTAATTGCTGGTAAACAGCAAAATTTTTGTTGGCGGCGTTTTTTGGGAAACTGGCGAACATTATTTGAGTAAAATTAGCTAAAGCATAGTTTCAAATAAGTTTAAACTAGCATTAATCGTATTAGAAATTTAAATTCCCGCGTTTTAAACTCAGAAAAAACAATACGTGTGAATCAAGAATACGGTGAGTTTACAACCAGGTTCTCGGAAACGAAGTATAGTATTATGCAAAGCATACATGCACGTGGGGGGGTTTGGGGGGGTTTGACCCCAGCAGACTTTGATTGACCCCCAGCAGATTTGACCACCCCAGCCATGATCCAGAAGATGACAAAGGAAAATGAGCAAGTGAGAAGAGAAACTCATCATAAAAATAGGAATCATATTGTAGTTGAACAATTTTTCTAAATAAAGCATACTTGAAGTCCAAAAAAGTAACATTAAAACTTTAAAAAGTGCAATGGCAAGTAGTTTCCCATATCTGACTAATATAAAATAAAGAAAATGCTGCTTGGATATTACAAGACCTATCGAAGATCTTTTTTCGTTATCAGGAACAAAAAAAATTTGTATTCCACCCCCTGTCCTAGCTGACCCCCCGCAGAATTTCTATGCTGTGCAAGTATGATGCTCAGTGAAATATGGGACAGGGAGAAACATATTCATCTTTTGCCACTTCCTAGTATTAGATAATGGTTATTGTTCTGTATAGTTTTTGTCAATTATAGCACTTTTTTGTACAAGCCTGTAATGAATTTTATACATGCAGTTAGAGGCATCACCTGTGTTCTATCATGAAAACGAAGTATGCATTGTACATACAGTAATCATGTAGATTGTAAAAATTGCTACAAGGCAAGCGAATTTCATGCGCAGAGTCTTAAGACATGATTTCTGAGAGATTCTACCTTTTTTTACATAGGCCTATGATAAGTTGAAAATTAATCATACCTCAAAATCAGATATTTTGGGTAGTTTTGTGCGCTGATTTTCATGGTACCATTCATTTTGCTTGTAAACAAAAATTCGCATCGCTACAGTATGCCAAAGTTTGAAAATTGATGATTTTTTTGCATTTTTCAGTGGTCTTGCTAGCCAAGCAATATTTCGAGATCGGATTGATCTTATTCGATGGATGAATATTCATTTTGTAGAGGAAAGAATAAGCTCTCTTTTGATGTATTATTTACAGTAAATAGTTGCATATTACACTTTTTCATAAAGTTTAAAGTGTCAAAAATGAGCCGTAAAAATTGAAAAAATTTCGTTTATGGGCACTCCCGAGCACCTTTCCATCGGAAGCCGCAGAATTTTATTTTCCTATATTGTAGCCCATCCATTTTTACAGCTTTGGTTAAATTTTCATCAAAATTTTTGTACCGTTTTGGGAGCTGCACTGCTCCGAAGAAGGCATACTCATGAAAATTTCGTAGAAATCTTTGTATTTGCCAGGTGGCCCTTGTCTACCCCTTGTGGTATATTTATTACCTATACCGTAGAATTATCAAATAACTAACAGACTATGGTTTGATGTATTAATTGTTTCACAAGCGAACATTTTACCCTCTGCAAGAAAGTTTGAACAGTCAAAAATTAGAAGCAAAAATGAAGAAAAATCTTGCTTAGAGGCACTCCCGTGCCTCTTCACCTACCAAACCACTGAATTTTATCTCTTTATTCTTTTATTCATACATTCCTACAGTAGCTGTGAAAGCAGCATCGCGATTTGAATACCCATTGAGAAACTACAGAGATCCATAGAAAGCAAAACCCTGAAAATTGCTCAAAAATCACTTATTTTTTTCGTTTTTTTTTCATTCAGCTTTTTGCACTTGTTTATGAAGTCAATTCAGTATCTCGATACTAGAACCAGATAATAAGAAGCATAGGGAGAAAATGTGCTGAAAGTGACGTCAAAAGTTATTTTCTGCTGGACCAGTTTTTTACTTTTTTGTTTATAAACTATAAACAACCTATCATAAGCAAAAAATTGGACCAATGAAAAATATTTTGTCTCAAAATTTACTAGCTGGATTGGCCAAAAGTAGAATGAGCTTTTACTCTTTTTCCCTAAGGATCTCACCTTCCATAGGAATCATATTTTGTTCAACTGTGATGGATCAATAGATATCAATGGTTGCACTAGGAGGATGGAAAAGATTTTGGAAATCTTCAAATATTTCTACAAAAACTGCATCATCTACTTTCATAAATAATCATAGTATGCTCGACCAAGCATCACATAAATAGTATATATAATAAATAAAACCTTGAATTGGTAGTATTTTTTGAAATGCTGATTAATTATAAGCATGGCGCAAGCATAAGTATTTTGACACACATTGGCATCATAAAAATAATCCAGATTTATATGTCATTACTATAGATCATGTGATCCTGCACTATAGAACATGTGATCCGTGCCACTTATTGACAGAGAAAACCGTGAGCCATTATTCTGAGATTATCAACTACTTCCCCTAAGACCAACAGTTTTGAGAAAACCTGTTGATATTTCTTGCCAATGTGTGATTACTTATCAAAACAGTCACTATCCAACAAATCACTTTCAAACTCTAAATGAGAATCATAGAATGCGGGGTCTTCCAATGCATCTTCATCTTGACACACTTCATCCACATTTTCTTCAACATAATAAGTATCAATGTCATTACGTCCGCGGGCTGCCTCTCGAGACCAGAAACTTTGTATCTGCTGGGGCGTCAGGAAATCATCCTTGCTGAAAATATTACCACGTCGCATCTCTTGGGCAATAATGTTGGAATCAAACTTCTGTCGTCTAGCAATGCCCTCTTCAAACTTTGACAGGAGAAAGCGTCTTTGATTTGGTTTTAATGGATAACAAGGGCGATTCTTCCTCAATGCCCATCCTTTGGCCATTGGCTCAGATATTTCATTTTCATAGAATCCTTGCAATGCTTCTTGCATCTCAGGCATTTCAGGTGTTAATCTAACTGATTCGAGATGGTCACTGTAGCTTTGTATTGCAGCATCCTTGAGGCTAACACGCTGAGGTGCCAACTGATGTCGGTCTGCTAGAAGATGGCGTAGCAGGTTTCCATGCCTTGCAAATGACATAATGCAACCTTCTTCTGGACAACTGAACATATTGTCTTGGCTTAAATCAGCCTGGGCTGGTTCTGTAGCATCTTCATTCTCTGGGATTTGGGTGTTGCGTTTCTGTTGTGTATCTTTTGATGGTATCTTCAGTTCAATCCAAAAATTGCTTCCTAGCATGGCTGATGTAGCTAGCTGATTTTCATGATACACAAGCAGTGTTTCCAGTGATGGGACAATGGTTCTCTTGTTCTCCTTATTAACTGATACAATCTTTCCAGTGCCAATTTTATAAGCACGCCAAGCACGTATAGCATTCAACTCAAACAAAAAGTTTGAATATGAATTTACACCAGGCAACTTCTGAAGCACAGCATTTGATGTTGTTAATTTGCTATAGATCAATGAAGTGCCTTTGGTACCCTGATAAGAAGATGCACACCTCACAAATTCTTCTGCATTTGTGCATTTGTTATTTTCATCAACATACAAGCGTACCTGATGTTTTACCAATGCTGCTATTCGATCACAAGCACCCTTTCCATGCTGAGGTTCACTGAAATCCCATCGCTGTATCTTAATACCAGTCAGTTTGGAAATAACTGGCAACGCAAGCAGGGTTGATGCACTATGATAACAGGCTGCATTGTCTGATCGATAGAAGGCTGTGTTGATGAATGACTTTTCAGATCGAATTCGCTTTAGTGTGTCCATAACTATTCCAAGAACTGCATTGCTGTCCTGCTTCATAGGGTCAAAAACATGTACGTAAATGCGGTACTGGAGCTGTCCATCTACTGACATAAGAACATAACTTATATGCCAGGGTATTCCACGTTTTCCAAACCAAGAAACCTGATCTTCTCGACCACTTGCTGGCAACCACTTCATGGCCCAATCGACTTGGACATATACTTCATTATTTTTTAGATTCCCAATGATTTCTGTTCGAGCTAGATCCTGATGCACAGATCGCAGTTGATGTTTTTGCCATTCCAGCACATTCTTTGCATCTTCTTGAGTTAAGTATTCATTTTCTACTCTGTCCAAATGATTACTGAAAGCCATATCATTTAGCTTCAGTTGAATTTCTTCAATGACAGCATTAATTTGTTGACAGTTGTCACATTGCAGATCATGGTTGTGATCATCACATGAACTCTGTAAGTCCTTATCCATTGGATCACTCAGGGCAAATGAAGAACAATGTTTGGCGATACGTGAACTTTGTTTTATGTGTAAACCATAGTCACCTTTGAGGTAAAACTTTGCATCCTTTAATTTGACTACAATGCTTGAGATCCATTCTTTGCCAAGTGGTGCACCAAAGGTTGTGATCATTTTGATGAGCCTGTCAATTGATTCAGTTCCCCGAAAAGTGATATAATCTAAGCCATACACAGACTTCCTTGTAAGAGCAGTGCAAAAGCCGAGGATTCGCAGTAAAGAGCTTCGGCTCATCATTAAATGATCTTCATTCCTCTCCTCAAGGAATTTCTTGTATAACATTACAATTCTTTGATTGATCATGCTTCACATCATTTTCGGAATATCAACTTTTTCACCAGATGAAAGTGTAGCAGTTGAAGTTCCAAATGGCAACTCTGACATGATATGGGGTGAGGTAATGAAGGAAATGAAGCTGTTGACTTTCTGTGGTTCATATCGGATTCGCTGTACCTCAGGCTTTGTTAGTGTACCACTTCCATACTTCCTTGCCAAAAACCTGGATGTTCTGTAGTAGTGTATGCTTACACCAGGTAAATACATTTGGATTTCACCAAAAGAAACATAAGGTGTCACCATTGCTAGGCAATGCTTTCTGATAGATGGTGACTGCCCATTGCGGAAGCATTCTGCAATTGTCTCCATTATTCTTGATAGCTTATAATTCTCTCCTTGTAGCCAAGTTGAAGTATGTTCTTTACAGACATACTTTTGCAATTCCCCCGCTGCATCAGAGGCTATGGATGTAAATACTAGCCTCATAAATGAAGCTGCTGCTGCAGAGTATCTGAGTTTCGTAGCCTCAGAAAGATGGTGAAAATTATTGGTGAAGTGAATGTTTGATATTTTAGCCTCTTCAGCAATGGCAGCAATATACTTCTTTACAATCCCCACAGTAAATCCTTGTGAAGATGAAGGTGTTTCATCTGCATCACTGGTGAAATAAAAACTTTCATCACTTTTTGAGCATACAGATGTCTTCTTCAAACTGGGTGATTCAGCCAATGTTTTCATCAGAGATGGACGAAGGCAATATCCTTTATCTCTCTAAAAATGAAAAAATATCACAGAACCTAGGGTCTGCTGAGAGAATGAATTTCTGCATGACAATAAAATGAATGTTGGTTGAAACTAGACTCAAGTTTTTATACATAAATTTTGTGTCAATTTTATTCTGGAGCTCATGTAACTGGACCAAGTCAAAACTGCTACTTCAAGTGGTGTGGTGATACTAGTAAAGCTTAGTAAAGTTAGATCACAACAATAAAGAGCGATTTTTCATAGACAACTTATGCCATAACTGAGAAATGTTGATCCCTGATATTCTTGAACATTCACAATTATGCAAAATATCGTGAAGAGGGGTCACATAATGCTGCAAAATATATAGTTGATAAATTAAACTTACCACAATGTGCTCAGCTAGAAGTTCTCTGGCAACATTTTGATGGATTCGGCATAGTGCTAGAAAAATGATACAATGCTACTTTTCATATTTCACAACTGTGTCAAAATGATCTTATGTGTTCCAACTGATACCAATTTGTTCTTCATTTCAAAAATGGCTTCAGATTGATCTCGTGACAAGTAAGCTCGATCATTAGCCTTGGTCGCCATTGAGTGGGACCTTATGCCTGGTAGTGGTGGAAAACCGCAGGCTGTAAATATGGTCCCTCCTCGACGTCGTCTCAAGCTTTTGAAAATTTCATTCTGTCCAAGTTCTTTCAAATGTTTGCCACAAACAAAAGTTTGTCTCAAATTCACTTCACTCAAATCAAATACAGCATTTCCTCTTGCTAGTATCAATTCCGCTTCTGTTTCAACTCCGGGTGCATAGGGATATGAATCTGGTATGATTGTATTTGCTAATTCCGACAATGGATAGAGTAAAGCTTCATCATCGATAGTACCACATCTTCCCTGATTATGTATACTACCTTCCATGAAACATGTTTGAACTGGTACAATGTTTGAAGTAGCTTCTGTCGCTTGATTTTCCCTGCTTTCAATTGTAAGTGTTGTTGCCACATTTGATGATGGTATTCTTGTCGTGGTTTCAAATGATCGGGTGTCCTCTCTTATGCAAAGCTTCTTCTGCATTGGCTGTTGAGAAGCTGGATCATTCACATTTTGTCCTGCTTCTGAAAAATTGAGAAAATTGACTGTACTTGATGTTCAACACAATGTTTTCTGTTTATTCATAATCTAGATGAAATAAAATGAATTCATCTATGCTTTACTTGTACTCTTAATGACCATTTTCTAGATATTGGTAATTATCAGGATCTGTGCTTTTTTCCAAAAATGTAGCAGAAATATGTATTTGTCTTAGATACATCAAACATGATTTTTACCATACATATTTGGACTTACTCACCTAATATAGCATGATTCTGGAAGTTCTGAATAGTTTGATCCCGCTCTTTTGCTATCACTTTCATGGGCAAATGCAGGAACTTCTTTTGATCAAAAGTTGTTGAACAACTGAAGGCTTTGTTTTGATTGTCCATGTGCAACTTTGTTGATGATAAGTTGAAATGACTTTCAATGTAGAATGTGGTTCCTGAACAGTCATTTGGGCAGCCAGGTGTGGGTGTTCCAAGCTGCAGTGGATTGATGTTGGGGCATAAGTTAGCTGAGATATTGCATCGATTCAATGAATAATCCATATGCCCATTAATGTCCAATTCTCGAAAGATTGGGGAACTTGGAATCAATGAATTACATGTTTTCATGAAAAGTTTGTCAAATGAGTCACACCACGAATATGGTGCTCGACGACCAAAAACAACCACATCTACAACTATTGATGAAAGTACATCCAGAGAAAATTTGTCTAACAAAGGAGTAGGGCGCCAAAGTCGAATTTCGAAAAACTGTTTCATCAATGCTGCATCCGATGTTTGAACCAGTGCAATGGCTAAGGGAAAGCTATTTCCACTTTCAATCACGTCAATTCGACGATCGTTGTATATGTTGTACTTTGTGTATACATATGGAGTTTCGAGCAGCATGTCTGGTGATATAGTGTTATCACCAATTACAAAGTATGAACTAGAAAAATGATAGCCCGATAAATTTGCGAATAAAATAATGCGTGGCCTTGGATCTGATCGTTCAGCTGGCTTGATTATTAATAAATAGTAATTATCTAAGGATTTATTTGCTTTCTGGGAACCGTCATAATACAATTCAATAAATTCACCAGTTTCGGGGTAGTTTGGAGAACACGAATTGATTTCACTAATCCAAACTGGAGACAGGTCAGAAAGCACTGGCAAAATGAAAATACTGGCAAGTAATAAGAGCATTACTGAATCTGAAACATACAGTGTGTTTAATAAAATATCAGCATACCTCATAAGCAAAACAATCATTCCTGTTTTCTATTAATCAAAAGACTCATACACAATTATAACCAGATCATGCCTTCAAAGATTCAGCAATTAATATAACCCCAGGAAATAATACCCTATAGACCAGTATGCCAAAAAATAAACTTCATCTCCATCAATAAGTGAACCTAACAATCAGGCTAGAAATTCTTGAAAATAAAATATTTTTCATCGGTCCAATTTTTTGCTTATGATAGGTTGTTTATAGTTTATAAACAAAAAAGTAAAAAACTGGTCCAGCAGAAAATAACTTTTGACGTCACTTTCAGCACATTTTCTCCCTATGCTTCTTATTATCTGGTTCTAGTATCGAGATACTGAATTGACTTCATAAACAAGTGCAAAAAGCTAAATGCAAAAAAAACGAAAAAATAAGTGATTTTTGAGCAATTTTCAGGGTTTTGCTTTCTATGGATCTCTGTAGTTTCTCAATGGGTATTCAAATCAGGATGCTGCTTTCACAGCTACTGTAGGAATGTATGAATAAAAGAATAAAAAGATAAAATTCAGTGGTATGGTGGGTGAAGATGCACGGGAGTGCCTCTAAGCAAGATTTTTCTTCATTTTTGCTTCTAATTTTTGACTGTTCAAACTTTCTTGCAGAGTGTAAAATGTTTGCTTGCAAAACGATTAATACATCAAACCATAGTCTGTTAGTTATTTGATAATTCTACGGTATAGGTAATAAATATATCACAAGGGGTAGACAAGGGCCACCTGGCAAATACAAAGATTTCTACGAAATTTTCATGAGTATGCCTTCTTCAAAGCAGTGCAGCTCCCAAAACGGTACAAAAATTTTGATGAAAATTTAACCAAAGCTGTAAAAATGGATGGGCTACAATATAGGAAAATAAAATTCTGCGGCTTCCGATGGGAAGGTGCTCGGGAGTGCCCATAAACGAAATTTTTTCAATTTTGACGGCTCATTTTTGACACTTTAAACTTTATGAGAAAGTGTAATATGCAACTATTTACTGTGAATAATACATCAAAAGAGAGCTTATTCTTTCCTCTACAAAATGAATATTCATTCATCAAATAAGATCAATCCGATCTCGAAATATTGCTTGGCTAGCAAGACCACTGAAAAATGCAAAAAAATCATCAATTTTCAAACTTTGGCATACTGTAGCGATGCGAATTTTTGTTTACAAGCAAAATGAATGGTACCATGAAAATCAGCGCACGAAACTACCCAAAATATCTGATTTTGAGGTATGATTAATTTTCAACTTATCATAGGGAAAGTAGAACTTCTCAGAAATCGTGTCTTAAATTTCTTCCATTATTTTTCAGCCAATTTTTCAGCTATACTACTATCTACTCTCAACAACGATTCACACCCGCGACTGTTCATCTCCTATAGAATCAATCATTATTAGACCTATTTCCAAAGGAAAAATGAGCAGGGGGCCAAAAAATGCACATCTTCCTTGGAGACATTCGAGATTTTTTGGCTTGGCGTTTGGAAAGAATGGGGTATTTTCTCGAAACTGGGGGATTTTCTCCTGTAAGAATATTGCACAGAAAATTGTAAAAGTCTTTAGATCATGGAAAAAGGGTCTGAAAAACCAAACTTTTTGGCCTACTTATGGGAAATTTAAATTTTTCATTTATACAAATTCGCCTCTTCCATTTTAAATTTCTCGTAGTAAATTTTTAAGCTTTGGATTTAATTTTTAATGATTGTATACCTATTGTCGAATTATGCCAATTGTCAACTCATTCCTATTATTTTCAGCTGTTCAACCAATTTGAAGTGTCTTTTTTGACATTTCAGAAGATGCAACACACTTTTAATAATTTTTTTCCTTTCCTGCCTTTTTATTATGTTTTTCATTTCCTCTAATTTTTTTTCCTTTGCTGCCTTCATTGTCTTCTACTTTCATTATTTGGGCGAATTTCTAGAAATTCGCTAGAAAAACTGACTATTATCCACTTGCCACAATGATTGACGCAGGCGACTGTTCATCTCCTATAGAATCTACGATTAGTAGACCTATTCTCAAACGAAAAATGAACATAGGGCCAAAAAAATGCACATCTTCCTTGGAGACGTTCGAGAATTTTTGGCTAGGCTTTCAGAAAGAATGGGGGATTTCTCAAAACTGGGAGACTTACTCCTGTAAGAATATTGTGCAGAAAATTGGAAAAGTCTTCAGATCATGGAAAAAGGGCCTGAAAAACAAAACTTTTTATCGTACTTTGAGAAATTTAAATTTTTCATTTATACAAATTCGCTACACTCTTCCATTTTAAATTTGTTCCTTTACTTTTTCAGCTTACGATATTAGCTTAGCCTCGTCGAGCCAGGTGATCTTTTTCAACAGATCCTCACACTTGACTGGTGAGACTTTGAGCATGTCTTTGCTGAAAAAACACTGAAAACCAAAAAAATTTTGGTTTCGTTTAATTGTTGTTTATAACTCCGAGTTTTTGTTTATTTTACGCTTTCCATGGTAAATTTTATCATCACATTGAAGTAAATGAAGTAAAAAATCAGTGTAATAATAAATGTCATAATAAATTAACCACGTTTATCTAGTACATTTAACCACGTTTACCTGTTTACCACCTACGACATGTATATGTGTGCATATGACATACATACACCACTCGTGCCGCACCAATGTCTAGTTTTCTCGCCCACTAGGTATACTGTAAAAACTTATGTACGTTCATAGTATACTGTGTGGTGCAAATGTACTGCTACAGTATGCATTAGATGAGAGTAAATGTTTGCCAAGAAAGTATATAATAAAACTGAAGGATAAATGATAAAAAGATAAAATGCAAATAAAGTAGATTGCCTCCATCTGCCACTGCTATCCATAACCATGCGACGAGGTCATCAATTGCAGTGCCCGGCCATGGGGACGTGGACCCTGAGGCTTTGCATGGCCACATGCAGGTGAGCATGCAAGAAAAACAGTGCAATAAAAACTGTGCAAAAATGAAGGTTAGAAAACTGAATAATCAATGCACAACTTATTAATCACAGTAAATCACAGATTGTAATGAGATCATGATTGATAAAATAATACAACATATTTAAAAATAAGGTAAACATAAACTAGACATAAACATGCAAGAAATAGACTTTAACATGCAACAACAACAAACTTACTGACCGAGATCTAACTCCCTACACCTACAGAACATTTGACCCCAAATGGGAAGCCACCCACTTGATCGCCAAGTCTGGGTCCGCCCGGCCCGCCTCATACTAACCTGGAAGCATACGCTATTGCCGCCATTGTCGTTTAAATCCTTATCAATACCACTATCGTCCTCAATATTGTCGTCCTTCTCGAAAGCGCTGTCATTGTCCATATTGCTGTTTTCCAATGGAGGTTCATCGTCATCGCTCATGTCCACATTAGGGTCTTCGACCAGTCGCCTGCTCCCTATTATGTAGAAAAATTAATCATAAACCTTCAAATTGTAACCATAGTCAATAGCATCTCTTTAAAATTTTTTCTCAATTTCTCATCTCTCTAAATGCATCTCTTTAAAAAAATTTTAATAATGCAATAGAAATGTTTACTATTTTGAATATGTTTACTATATTTCACTATTTTCTATTTTGATTTTCACAGATCTCTTAATTTAGTTTAATACTAAATTCTGCAGGATGACAAATTCAAGTCATTCTGCTGTTATACAGAACTTTTTTTACTATTTTGATGATCAACAAAACTTAGGTCAATATGCAACTATTGCACGAAAGAAGTTGGCCGAGGTGGACAAAAAAGGCACGGCTTTGGGCGCAGCGGCTTGAAAAGGTACTTGGCAAGCCATCCACCGACTAACACGAAATATTTAGCAGAGCATAAAGCAGCAGAAAAAATAAAAATTAAGGTCGAAACAGCAAAAAATACAAATAATGTCAATCAAATGAACTTGGAAGATAGTTTTTTGAAAACCTGAGACATTGACCACAAAGGTTCACAAGTTTTAATTCCAAAAAATGCGTGTTTTATTTGTTTGCATCAATAGTCTATTTCGATTGTAGAATAAAAGGGCTTTTTAGAGATATTAAAACACGTTTCGCCAAAATTCAAGAGTCGAAACTGTCACTGTTTCAAAACCAAAAACCGAAAACTGTTATATAGATAAAGTGACAAGTGAAGGTAGACATGCTAAAAGCCACGCCTGATCTAGGTAATGAATCTGCATTCTTCAATACTGCGTACTTATATGCTATATAATATGATGAACTCAAGTGCTATCTGGAACGGGGTGTTTTCCGCACACTGCGGACTTTTTTGGGCTGTGCGGAAATTTTTTTTGGCATTTTTCGCACAGAATATACATTTTTTGGGCGTTTCTACTGCTAGCATTGATAAAAAAGTACATTTTGGTACAATTTAGAAGAATTTAGAATCTGAAATTTTTTCGATGCTCCGCACCCGCAATGACAATAATGTATAGTATTCACTGCGACTAAGTTGAAGCACAGCCAAAAAGAAGTCAAGTTTCATTTCTCAGTCATCCTTGATTGTTTCCATGAATGTGAAATATCTCTGCTAGAATGAGTAAAACTCGTCACTTTATTGTGAGAACATAATTTTCATGATTAATATGAATTTGTTGATTTTTCCCACATTTCTCCATACATTTATTTGATACCATCTTTTTTTCCGGGGAAAATCTGAACTGAGAGTATCACAAATTATCCCTAGAATACATTTTCCAACATTTCAATAACTCGTGTGTTCAAAAATTCTCCGGTGTTACGTACCAGAAAAGTTGAACATGTATGGTTTTTATGAATTGAAGTTCCTCATCTCATTTATCAATTGGTTACCTTTGCTTATTCGGTTCGGATTTTGATGGAAACTGAGATTTATTGTTAATGTTCATGAATTCCTTCTCTTGCTTGAAGTTTTCTGAACTTTGTGAACACAAATTTTCTCATTGGGAAATGATGAATACATGATTTCCGACTGAAAACGTAAAGATTTTATTTTAGGGGTAAGGTTTGGAAAGACTCATTTCCCTACGTTCTTGAATATCGAAATCTAGAAATTGAATCAGTTTCAAAATCAATTGAAATCCATAAATCTTCAGCTCTAATCACAGAAATGACAGCTGTTACTATTAATTTTGCTGAATCAATCTAAAATAATATTTTTGAGCTGGACAATTTTAGGCATTTTTATAATTCGTGTGCAAAAAAATTTGTGAATCATTTCCGCAAGGCTCGGATGAAAGCATGCGGAAAAAACTATGATCCAGAAGAAGGTACAAAAAATTTTTGGCCAACCTTTGTACATGTGCAAAACGGCTAGTACAAATAAAATGCCGGAGCTGCACCTATTTTTAAATTACAAACAAGATAATAACTAGCTTCGGATCAAGCCTTGCGCACCCTGACGAATTCATGAGGATCGAAATCAATGGTTCACCAATTGAAAATTTCAATCCAAAAAATATACTGCCCAATGAGCCAGTTTGCGAAGTGATGATCCAACCACGTGAGCAAAAACTGAATCATCACATGAAAATATAAATAATCGCCTGCTTATGCAAGTACCTGTAATTAGGGGGCCCCAACTTGGTCGAACTCTATACCCAAAAGTTGCCCCCCTAACACGGAAAAATTTGCGAAAAAGTAGCTTCTTGGTCTTTTTTGGGAAAATTTTCGACTTTTTCAGGATTTTTAGGAACCCCTAAAATTTTAGGAAATTTTTGGACCCCCATCCCAAAAATTTGGCGTTAACCCCATCAACTGGTCGGACCTCATCGCCACTAAGTCATGCCTAAATGCTTCGCTGGATTTCATTGGTGGTCGGTGATCCTTCTTTAATTTATTGGTTTCCTTTCCTGGATGTTTGATTGATTTCTTTTTTGGCTGATTGCTTGATTCTTAAGTTAATTACCAGCAAATTATAATTACTATTATTACCTTTATTCATGTCTAATCATCCAACTAACAAACAACTTACATTGATTTCCTTGTTGGTTGGTTGATCTCCCAGAATTGGATTTTGGTTTATTCCCTGATTAGTGGTTAGTTGATTGATTCCATGATTGGCGAATTAGTTGGTTCATTGATTCCCTGGTCTATTGATTCTCTGGTCGGTTGGTTCATTGATTTCCTGGTTGATTGATTGATGCTTCTGCCGGTTAGTCGGTTGATTCGTTGATTCTCTGGTTAGTTGGCTGATTCCCTGATTAGATGGTTGATTTCCTGATTGGTTGGTTCATTGATCCCCTTATTGCTTGATTGGCAGGTTGGTTGGTTGGTTGATTCTCCAATTAGCCAGTCGATTGGTGCATTGATTGCTTAGTTGGTTGATTCATTGATTCTCTGGTTAGTTGGCTAATCCCCTGGTTGGTTGGTTGATTTCCTGGTTGACTGGTTCATTGATTCCCCGACTAATTGGTTCACTGATTCCCTGACTGATTGTTTGGTTAGTTGATTTTATGGTTGATTGACTGATTCCCTGTTTGCTTGGTTAACCTTTGGATTCTCGATCACATTTTCTCGGTTAGAATCGGTTCACACACACAAAACATGATCTAGTGCTGCGAATCAAGTCATCTGGTACCAAGGTCGCTTCATATGGCACCAAGTTGCATCCAGTTCAACCCATTGTCCAGGTATGCTTCCAATGAAGAGATGGACCGCATCATTTTCAAAGCTGCAGCATCATTTGTTGACCAATTCAGACTGAAAGAAAATTTAAGAATTGAAAAACAGTTCAGCATCATAGCCCATCTATTACCTACTCAGAAAAAGACATCAAAGTCGATTTTGAAAAGACAGTTTTATAAAAAAATCTATTTCTAATGTTTGTTAAGATATCAAGGGCGAAATATTTTTCAGCAACGAGGTCCAAAACTCAATAAAATAAACATTTTTAGACAGCTAACCACCTTCAATGAACGATTCAGATGTCATGGGTCGCACGGCCGTACATCACCCCTTTGTAGCAATCGCAACACTGGCTGGGTAGTTCAATGGGAAGAACACTGCACTATAGTCACAGAGACCCCGGGTTCGAATCCCGGTCGAGCATTATTTTTCGAACAATGTTTGGCGATGGTTACGATGGCAACGCATTTACCCATTATGTGTCTTGGCGAGGCTTGGATTGGTCCCACATTGGTCGGCCGCAGAACCTGCATCTTCAAAGGATGAGGTCGTCCTTCTTTCAAGGGGGGAATGCCACATGTCCCATGGCCGTACATCACCCCTTCATAGCAATTGCAACACTGGCTCGGTAGTTCAATTGGAAGAATGCTGCACTATAGTCACAGAGACCCGGGTTCGAATCCCGGTTGAGCATTATTTTTCGAACAGTGTTTGGCGATGGTTACGATGGCACCCATTACGTGATGTCACGATGCCCACATGCTGCCATCGTGTATTTTCCTCTGAACCCGTAGACTTGATGTTTCATGCACAAGTCAGGGCCCCACACGATATTTGTGATGGGCACTGCTGCACTCGCTCAGGCGATGCAGGGCTGTGCAGTTGGTGGTAGTGCATGCTATCACCCGGTGCGACACACGTTACACAGATTAAAAAATAGCAAGATGCAGGTTTTTTAGCAGTTAAAAACATGCAAATTGTGGTAATGATCCACATGACAGGTGAATGACGGGCAATACACCATAGTTTATGTTACTTTTCTTACTTTTCGGCAAATAGTCGTTTTTCAGTTTCAAGTAGCTATACTTATTAATTTAGCCGATATCAACAAAAAATTTACTGAGCACTTTTATTTCCCGATTTTTGTAGAAAAGCATCAATTGCTTTGTGGCATGTTCTCCAAACGTCAGCATATTTTTCGTTTGTTTGGGGTGGAAAACAAGTCATAACAGTTTCTTTGATGTGCTGAATAGGCCCCAGTGACAATGAATCCTTTCCTTGCCCACCCCATACATTACTGTTCATTAATTCCTGAGGTGTATATAGCTTTTGTAACATTTTTGTACAAAATGAATGCTGTTTGTCTAATAAGTCCACTTTCGCTTTGAGAAAGGAAATTTTGGATCGTCATTGTTTGAGGTACCTATAACGGGTAGGAATCACTTGGCCAGCGTATTCACTTGGCCAGCATATCCACTTGGCCAGCGTGTTCACTTGGCCAGCGTAGTCAGATGGCCAGCTCGTACAAATAATGAAAGACGTATTGCACATTTTTTTGTGCTAGACAGAATGGACGTTATAAACAATGAACTCTAACTCTCGGTAACCTTAGTAAAAAAACAACAATGGTCGGCAAAACTTAAAAGATACTGTACATGAAAAAAATAAAATTGCTAGTGAAGAAAACGTGTGACTAAGGAGGTAAGAGGCAATACAGTAGCCAAATGATAAAGACAAGACAGCAATAAATTAAAAATTCATTAATTATGAGATCATTGGTGGTCTCATGACAAAAGTACAGTAGCAATAAATCAAAACTTGCAAAATACAGAAACATTTTTGACCACAATTTTGTATTGAAAAATGGACTACGGTGAGGCCGACTTCATTTTGAGCTCCAAGCTTGCAAATTCAGTTATATCTTATCAGTCTTTGAATCATCCTGAGCGATTCTATCAATTTTCAAAAAAAAGTTCTCGGTTGCTTTCGAATGGACTCGTGAACGAATATTGGGAATGTATCGACTGCAAAAAAATTAAACGACAAAACGGCGTCCAGGAAAACGAAAATTATTCTACGATTATTGTCTGCGGAAATCGTATCAAAAAGAACCCAGATATCGGCCATCACAGCGACTGCACAGGACGAAATTTTGGTGAAACGAACGCTTTAATCCTGAATAGAGAAGCTCGGGATTCCTGCAAGCGCGGCAACAAAAGACCACTTGAGGCCCATACGTCTATGAATTCAGAAGTTCCCAAGCGATTCAGGCAAGCAGATGAAGCCGATAACGTAGAGGCTAATTTACCCGAATACAAATCGATCAAATCAGGTCTTCGCCGCTGGTTCAGGCAGGGAAGAGTTCCAGTAGAAGACCCTTTTGATTTGCCTGTGGAATATCAGGTTCGTGGAGTATCAAACTTGAGTTGCATTTTGTTTTTGATGTGTAAAATTTTTACCAACTTAAATTTTTTGACAAAAATTATACCATCAGAATTGGAATTGAAAGATCTACAAGATGGTATCTTCAGAATTTTTCTAGCTTATCTAGAAGTTAGTAGAGGGGCCAATCATTTCGTTACACCCTGTATGTTTCTGCATGAACTTACATTTATTTCATTTTAAGGTGACAGAACGTGGGCGGCATGCTGCCCCTGATTCTCCATTCTATCGTGAAAGATGGTTACTTTGCTCAAGTCGCGACGAGCAAGCTGTGGTATTTGCCTCGGACCAGGACATTTCCGTTATGTATGAATCACCTCACCTTATCATGGACGGGACATTCAAGGTTGCCCCAGACGAATTTATGCAAATTTATACAATCCACGCCTGGGGAAACTATGGGCATGAAGCTATACCCGTTGCTCATGCAGTTATGCACTCAAAAACAGCTGCATCATATGCTTACGTGCTTTCTCAAATTCGTCAAAAATTAGAAGCTGCTCATGGAGGAATAGGTGCAATTAGGTAAAAATACCTATGTTGAGCTGGACGACCGAATTGAAGCAGCCAAACAGCGTCTTGTTGAAACGACAGAACAATTTTGGAATATACCTGACTTTAATCCAGACGCCTTACCTCAAAATGATTTTCATGTACTTATGGCTGAAGTTCATCGGTTTTTGAGATGTGTTCGATTTTTGATTGGAAAAAAGAGTCGAGTGGTTATCAATATTGAATAAATTTTTGACATTGTACGTTTGTTTTTGTCTTTGTCAATTGTCTATAATTCATAAACGTACTTCCACAATTCCAGTGTACACGATCATTATATATAATGTGCATTGTGAGTATACGATACATACGAGTATATAATGCGGATTGGCTGGCCATCTGACTATGCTGGCCAAGTGAACACGCTGGCCAAGTGAACACGCTGGCCAAGTGAACACGCTGGCCAAGTGACTCCCAATCCCTATAACGAGGGCTGAAGTAGGCAGAGGTTGAGCTCGCTGCATTTCAGTAATTGGCGTATGAGTGGGATAACAGTCATCTTCATTATGGTAAAAGTCGGCCAGACCACCGGTTAGAGAGTTGGCTGCTATTGGCAGACTGTTGTGATTTTTGGTTGTTGTACAGGGCATTGTGAGCGTGTTTCTCATCTCGTTGAAAATATTCAAAATTTTCGTATTAATTTGAATCATTTCTCTTTTGAATCATATTTTTTTTTGCACAATAGCAGTGAGTCAAAAACTGTTGTTACATGAGAATTTACATGGAAATTTTTTCAGTTTCATGTGGAAATGTTAAACATTTTGAAAGAAAGAATTGTACTGGAACCCCATGAGTTTTTATGCTCTATGTGTATGCATTTACCTATTCATTTAATATGTCAACACAAAGCATAATGTACTAAGTAAACTCCTGTTTTTGGCGTAAAATTTATGTGTACTCGAATTTTTTCCTGCATATTTTAATTGTTATTGTAGCTAATGATTTGGTTGATGATGTGCATTTTGATGGATACTGTAACTTGTGACACGAATTTTTAGCCATTTAAAATATAATATTATTACTGAAGGGTTATTGAAATACGAATTTTTAATTCACAAACTTGACTCATGAATGTGCTGCATGTACATAAGGCATCATTTTCAACACAAAATGAAAATGTAAAATTATGCAAATATCGGTACTCCCCATTTTTTCCCACACATTTCTTTTCCATTTTATTTTATCCATCGTTTTCTTTATTATGTTACACTCTTATTTCAGTTCTCATTCCTTTTTTAGATGAAACATTTTTTAGGGATCTTTGAACAAATTTTTACTTTTGTGTGGAACCATTTTCGAGTGTTCCAGAATATCCGAATCCCAAAAGAACTGCCGTCGAGCTACGCACCGGATTGCTTACTTTTATTTTTATCTCCAAAACTGAGAGAATTGGGTTTTGAAAGCCTAAAACTGATGTGAATAGAATGAAATACGAGAAAACTAGCTTTAGCATTTCTGATAAAGTTGAGCAAATTTTTTAATCTAAGAGTGAGCAGCCAAAATGTTTTCCCAAGATGCAGAAATGATCATGTCCACTTCCATTTCCGAATCAACCATCAACAGTTTCTATCAATTGAGTCACGTTGCCTTTTTTTGTAATCATTAGTAGTCAGTATTTCCCTGAAAATTGAGATTTCTCATTCAATTTCTCTCTGGCGGCTCAAACCTGTTTTTGAGGTAGCCGCCAACTTGGTAGAACCTTATACACAAATGTTGGAAGTTCGGACTTGGGATGTCCCCCAACCAAAATTTTTTTCTGGTTTGAAAACCAGGGGCCAAATCTCGACTAAGCCTAAATTTTTAGGGGCCGACTTGAAATTATGGGAGCCAAAAATTTTTGATTGAAGAATATTGTAACACACAGTAATGTATAATTTAAATTATATAGATACTCAATCAGTTGATATGTGTTAAAAAAATTACCCTTCAAAATTTCCAACCACCAGCGTTTTCAGTTACAGGCTTTTTTCTACATATGTATGCAAAGTTCGGCCGACTTTTCTTTTCAGGCAAAGAAAATTTTATCCAAAAAACATGATATTTTGTTAATTTTTACACAAATTTTCTTCCAAGATAGCATTTGAGTTCATTTCCTCCTGACTCAAAAGTATAGGGTTTGAAAATGCGGCTGCTGTTCTTATTGTTCTGTTGTTTCCTATATCTTTACGATGCTACACAACGAATTTTTTCTTCTAGATTTTGACACTCTAAACGCTGGAAAATCAATTCAAGGATAGCTTTTTCAATAAACGTACAACGTTGGAAAAAATGTATCATTTTACAAATTAAAAAATATGTCCATACTTTCATAAGTGTGAAAAATTCAAACTAAACTTGAAATTTATGAAAATTGCCTCCATTATGATCATGAATTCAAACTCGGTTCCATATTTAAAATCAGAGTTACAAAAAATGGAAAAATTAATATTTTGATCTCTTAAATGTACCACAATTCATCTTTTTCGTGTCAAACCCCCATATTTTTGCACTTTTTTGAGGAATTTTTCAAAACACTTACTTTGAATCTAAAATTGAATGAAAATAACTACAATTAACTATAATATAAATGAATAAGTCAAAATTCTAGGCGCCATTTTGGCTCCTAGAACTAAAGTTTTAGGAACCATTTCCTAACTTTTAGGAGTCCAGGCTTCTAAAATGACTAAAAAAGCCTACCCCCAACTAGAAAAAATTCGGCAAAAAGTGGCTATTTTTGCCCTTTTCGGGAAAATTTTCAGTTTTTTTAAACTTTTTGGGATTTCTTGGCCCTCCCTGAAAAGTTCAAGAGTTTCAGAACCCCTACCCCAAAATTTTTATGTATTCCCCGGCAACTAATCAGACCTCTTACTGTTATGTCGGGCCTTGAGACCTTCTAAACTTTTCCATTGTAAATTTTTCGACTTTAGGTTGAAAATATCTTTCTAGACTGTAAATTTAGAGTTTTTATCGAGGAATAATTTTTGCAGAGATTCATTTTCTAGCGTTTCAGACTAAGAAATTACAAAAAAAATTTCTGGCCTTTGGCCCCAAGTTAAGAAGCAAAAGGACAGGAAGTTTAGGAAGTTGACCATGATAGTTGACAAGTTTTAGTTCAGAAAATCGTGCAATTTATAGCCTTTGATCAACAGCCAATATTGTTTGGACAAGATTTGATATTTTTTGAGCTATTGAAACATCTTTCACGGAAATTCTAGTATCTGTGAAAAGAACATCTAGCGGCAGCCAGTACTAGATGCTGTGGCACCAGTGCCTGGAACGTTGCTATCCGTCTGTTTCATCTGATATACATGGCAAAAATTTCCTGGAGGGGAGGATCTTAGGGCTTCTTATCCAAGAGGTTGGGTGATGGGGGATCAACGAGCGAAAACACAAAAAAAATATTCCGCAAGCGTGTTTTAAAAAAAAAATGCATAAAAGTCATCAAAAAAGCCAAAAAAGTTGTATTGGAAAAAGTTCAGGATGAGGTGTCTAATGATATTTTCGGGCCAGGGATGTCCAGGGTCTCAGGTATGAGGATCTACCACCGAACTTTCTATGTGCATGTCATTCTCATCTGCAAAGAAAGTTCTTTTTTTTGTTTAGACAGTTACATTTTTTATCGAAAACTTCATCAATATGGATGACGTTCTCATAATTACGGAGATCCTAAAATATTTCAACTTCGAAGAATTATGCATGGCGGAGAGAATAAATCGAAATTTCAAAAGTTGCGTCCAATCGGAATTGCATCGGTTGAGATACGTCGATTTTGGTAGAATATTTACTGTTTCTTGGATGAGCGTAATGGACAAAATTCAAACATATTGCTCCGGTCTGCATCATTTAAAAAATTTTTACAACGTGACGTCTTTTGTGCTTGATGCATTTACATTTGAGCATTTTCTGAACAATTTCCTTATTTTTCTTCCAAGTTTACGAAAACTGACGTGTTTGGAAATCAAATCATGTTTTCTTGAAAAATTCAATGGGAAAAATGTGCTGAGTTTTGTGGAAAATTCTCGTAATTTGCTGCAACTTAGTGCGGATATAAGTGAATATCGATTATTGGACAATGGATTACGACAGAGGATAAATAAAGTTATTATTGGCCATTCCGCCTTAATGAGATTGGAAATTAATTACAGCAACGATTTATGGATTAATTTATCATTGTGCCGAAATTTGACTCATTTTACACTGACGATTTATGGAAGAATGAACATTTCGAAATACGAACAACTGTTCTCATTGCTCGATGTTAATTTAAATTTAGAAAGTTTGAATATTACTAACATATCACTTAATAATTTGAAATTCATTGAAAAGTTGGTGAGGTTGCCAAAATTGAAAAGTTTGTCTCTATACATTCACGACGAAGATTCCGATTTACCTTATCACAGAATTAGAAACGATTTATATTTCGTTTCCTTGGAAAATATTCAGGTTGAGTGTGAACAATTCGAAAGTCACGCGAAATTCGTTGCCTTTTTATTATCTCGTAGTCCTCGGTTGAAAGAACTTTCTTTGGAAGCATTCTATAGTGACTTGGCATTTTTTCGCATCCTTTTCGACGAATTTCCCCTTTACGATCAAATTGAAATTTTCACAATTTACTGTGATTTGTATGATGAACTAGGATCGTTTGTTTACAATGAATTATCGAAAATGGTGAACGTGAAGTACTTCTGCTTAGACCCCCATGATTATGATTTTCGAAAGATCGCCGAATTAAGGAAACTAAAACTGTAAGTTCCAAATTTGCTGATGATATCAATAGGAGTGAATGTTTAAAGTTACTAGATGGGCAAAAGTTTGGAATAAACTCATAGTTACATTCAGAGATGCACAGCAAGAATTTTCTAGGGTTTTTTATCCAGTGGGTGCGGGCTGAGCAAGCACTAAAATAAAAAAGTTATACAAGCTTGTTTTTTGTACAGAATATGCATAAAAAACATCGAAAAGGTTTAGATGAGAGTGTATGACGATTTTTTTGGACTAGGGAGGATGCCCTGGATCTCAGGTAGGATAGTTCACCTGCTCTACTCCCTATGTGCATCTGTGGTTTGGATTAGTTTTCATTCAATAATAACCAACATAATGTTATGAAGTTGAAGAAACATTTTACATTTGATCGTTTTCGAGTGGATCCAAATTTCATTATCATAGGTGGCGTGACAGGGTCAACCTATAATATACTTGGCCCCCAAATTTCATGTCCCCCCCCCCTCTAGAGCCAAAACGGTAAGAGCTAGAACCTTCGGGTTTTTTGCATAATATCGGACATAGGGGCAAACTATGGGGTGCCTTTCGTCATTTCGCCTCTATCTGCAAGTGGTGCTCGGTGGGTCCCCAAAAACACGCAAAAAACGCACTTTTTAAGGCCCCCCAGTTCCACCATGCCCAGCAATTGGTGTACCATATCCAACCTCCATACTTCGGTCAAAGCATCTTGGGGGTGTAATCTCAAATGCGAATTTTTCTTTTTTTGAAATATGGCCTCAATTCAATTATATGGTTGTCCAAAGTCCCGGAAAACGCCAAATCCCCCAATTTTGTTATATAACACTTATGGGTTCAAAAAAATTAGTTTTAGCAGCATAATGCACTACTAATTTTTTAGCCGTTTCAAAGAAAAAACCTGTAGCCTCATTGAGATTTTTGGGCTGCAAGGATTTTCGACTATTGGGAATTTGATGGACACGGTCACTTTACACGAAAAATTATCCCGGGTGTAAACAAGCGTATTTCCGTGATTTTTTAGTGGAGGGAGTTTTCGACTGCGGGGAATTCAATAGACGTCCTCACTTCACAAAAATAAATTATCCACGGTGTAAACAAGCGTACTGCCGTAACTTTCTTGTGGAGGGGATTTTCGACAACGAGGAATTCAATGAATGTGATAACTTTACACCAAAAACTATCCCGTGTGTAAACAAACGTATTTTCGTGATTTATTGATGGAAGGGGTTTTCGACCACGGGGAATTTGATGAATGTGATCATCTCATAAAAAAAACTACCGCAGGTGTAAACAAGCGTATTTTCGTGATTTTTATGGAAGGGGTTTTCGACTACGGGGAATTCAATGGATGTGTCACTTAACACAAAAAAAATTATTCCGGATTTAACCAAGCCTGTTTTCGTGAGTTTTTTGAGGGAGGGGTTTTCTACCACTGGGAATTTAATGAAAGTGATCACTTTACACATCAATTCATATTGAGTGTAAACAACTGTATTTCTGCGATTTTTGAGGGAAGATGTTTATGACCATGGGAAATTCAATGGACGGAGTCAGTTTACACGAAAAAAGTCATTTGTGTAAACAAAGGTATTTCTGCGATTTTTTGGGTTGAAGGATTCTAAACCATGAACAATTCAATAGATATGGTCACCTTTCAGTATCTTTACACTGTTTTTTAAGTACTACGCGGTTTACACATCCTTTACTTTTGCCGGAAGTGAGAATTTGTTGCTTGAAGTTTTTTTTTAGTGTTTCTGAAGTGCAGATGACCGAAGTTAAGACTTCAATGTGCTTCTATGAAAGTTTTTGTGCACGGTTGAGGCCCACTAAAAAGAGGTGAACTAGTTTATTAGAAAATGCCCTGATCGGGCAGAAAAAAGGAGAATATACTTGCTTCGACAGTTGCCATGGTAGAAAAAGAAGTGGACTAGATTTTTGAGAACTTGGGTCAAAGTTGGAAAAAATTTACTTCCTTTATATTGGATTTTCATTCTTTCTAAAAAAATTGTCTATGTCTGTGAAAAAGTATATTCTGCAGCTGAGTGCATCAACACACTTTCCAACCAAGGATGTGCATCTCTGAAATTTTTAGGAGAGTACAGGCGTGGACTTTGATGTTTTAGCATTTTGTGAGACCAAAACTTAAAAAAAAATTGACCAAAAAATTTTTGCATACTAAGTTTTCCAGTTTCAAAACCCTTGTGGAAATTTGTACCCTCGTGTCTCCTCTCACACATGTTTGCTTCCAATGGTGTTAAACATTTCACTGAATTTGGTGTCAACAAAAAGAATGAAGTGACATTTTGGCATAATTTTCTTGTCTCTAAAGCAAATAAATATGAAAATTTCTGTGATTCCTAAACTCGAACTTAAACCTCAGTTTTAGTTAATCCTGAAGTGAGTATGATTTGAAAGAAAATAATTTGAACATTGTGAATAGCTTAAACTCAGGATCATCAATTTAATCCCGATGTTGAGATTATCCTCATGTTGGGTTAGTGCGATCAACCTCAGGTTTCTTTTAGTTCTGGAAATGACTATAATATGCCTGCTTCACTATTTTTCAGCTAGTGTGAGAGGCAGGAGTTTCGAATCGGTCGGGAGTTAGAAAGCTATTGGTTTACCATTTCTTTACATTTGAAATCATGTGCATATAATTTTAATATAGAAAAATTTTACTGTAGTTGATGCCAGTTGAAGGACAAAATGCACGATGCTGCAGAATATACTTTTTCACAGACATGGAAAATTTTTTTTGAGAAAGAATGAAAATCCAATATAAAGAAAGTGAATTTTTTTCCAACTTTGACCCAAGTTCTCAAAAATCTAGTCCACTTCTTTTTCTACCATGGCAACTGTCGAAGCAAGTATATTCTCATTTTTTCTGCCCGATCGAGGCATTTTCTAATAAACTAGTTATGCATATTTTACATGTTCCAGTCATGATTATAAAAACTAGATAAAAAACATGGAACACGACAGTTTATTGTGTATATATTATATATATTAAAATATTCGATATATTTTGATTTTTCACATGCTTTGTAGAATGATTTTTCAGGCGAGATATCAAAGAGAACACATGGGCCTAGGGAGCGCAGAGCCCAGGAACTATCCCCGGGCTGAGCCTTAGGTCTGGGATTTACTGTCAGTCAATTTTGGCCAACCAGTCTTCAGCTGTAAAATTAGTGGTTGCATACTTCTTTACAGTCAAGGGTCCCAGGGTATAGAAAGTGATCAGAATTGGTTGCTTTGTAATTTTTTCCAGAAATCAAGTTTTTACCTTAAGATGAAATTTTATTGCCTTTTGTATTAATAATCCCTCAACAAAGATCTTTCCTGACATTAATCATTAACTATGTTTTGAATTGATCTTTTTTTGTAATCTAATCTTTTCAAAATGTTTGCTGCATTTTACTTTGCCAAATTTGTGGCCTATAGTAAACTTCTGCCAAATTTTTTAGGGTAGGTAAATTCATAGCCTGTCCATACCCTGTGTGAGAGTATGAGTGGATTCTTGGCAGCATTTCTTCGCTTCATTATTGAAAAATTGATATTCACACTGAACATTAAAAATCCTAGTCAGTAGAAATAACTGAACATCATGTTGGTATCCTAAATAAAGTTTACTTTTAAAAAAAATCAAGAAAAAAATTTGCCACCCAACGATTTTGAGATTTATCCCCAGCCTGAAACTGGTACCATGCACATGCATGTTAAACATACATGCACATAGAGGGGTTGGAGGGGTAAACCCCCATACCTGAGACCCTGATCTCCTCTTGGCCGAAAAAAATCGTCAAACACCCCCCTGAGCTTTTTTCAAGACAACTTTTTTGATGATTTTTGTGCATATTTTGTATGAAAAACAGGCTTGCAGAACTTTTTTTGTTTTTTTGCTCACCCAACCGCACCAGCTATATGTGTTGATGAACACGTTTTTCCTTTGATAAATGAATTCAATTCTTGAATTTTCTTCAGGCTGCGCTGGTCAGCACTGGACGCCGGAGCTTTGAAAATGTTGCGTTTCACGCCTTCGTTGGAAGGTTTAGATTTATATGATAATGAACACGGTTCTCCAGCATTGTTCGACCTTATCTTGAATCAATGTCCAAATTTACGTTATTTTTCCATCGACTTCATGAATAGCAAACTAATGCGAGAATTGGCGCTCAAAGCACCCAACCTGCAATATTTGCCATTACGTGATTACAGTTGCTATTCTGCAACTGATGATCTGACCTACGTTGTGGAAAATTTGCCAAATTTACGTCAATTATGGGTTTGTACAAATCTATACAATTTATTGCTAGGACATGAGCCGATCAAACGTTTGTGTAGGCGTAAAAGATTATTGGTCTCTTGTGACGAGAATTTACCTGAAGACAATGTGATGCTTGAATGGCTTCGTCTCTGCTGCAAAGAAACTCCATCCACGTGAAATTCTGCAACATTGATGAATGCTCCGTGTCCTTTTTTTAATCGGAATTTTTTCCTTAGTTAATTTCGTAAAAATTTCTCTTGTATTGATTGTGTTGTAGTGGAGCATCTGACTGTTCATATAGTAAAGAGTTCTCTGTCCATCTGAGTACACATCATATAGCTTTCACATGCTTTGTGCTGCAGTTGCGGTGGGTTTTGCACGAATGGACCCGTTTCACCCCTATTCAGTCAAACACAACATTCTCAAAACAGCGAAGTATCAAAACAGATTCTCAAAATAACGAATTTTCAAAACAATTATCTTAGAATGGAAAAATTAAGATTGCACGGGATAGATGTTTTGGCACATGGCCCATTTGGTCCTCCTTTTCAATCTGGGGGATGCTGGTTGTCATACATTTTGGCATCAATCGCCAGATTTCTGACATTATGGCTCTATAGCATGTATTTTCACGACATTATAGCCTTTATTTTGATTTGTTTTCTATTAACATATCAATATGAATGTTTTTTGTTTCTTTTTTCCTCCATCGATTTATTTCTTTGAATATTCTTATTTTGTGCTACTTTTCGTATAATTTTTTCAGGTCATGTACTTCTGTTCTTTTTTTTTACCTTACTTCATTTTACTACTCATGTCTTTATTATTCGTTTTTTGTTCTGTTTTTACTGCTTAATTATTTTATTCATCTTATTTGTTTATTTTGTTTTATTTTATTTATTTCATCAATTTAGTATTTTTTGCAATCCAGTTAAGCTGCATACGAAACAACTTCAATAGAGAATCCTTATGATAATTGTTTGCTTTTGTTTTTTTCAAACGTTTCGAATAGATTTTTTTCTCAAAAGGATGTGCGCCTTTACCCTAATGCATAGAAATTTTTAGTATTCGCTGTATTGAGATTCGCTCTTTTGAGAAGACATGAGAAGAAAATCATGCAGTAAAAAATGGGTAAAAAATAGAACAAAATACGCAACCTGAAAAAATTATACAAAAAGTGTCACAAAATCAGAATATGCTAAGGAATAAATCGATAAAGGAAAAAAGAAACAGAAAACATGCACACGGATATGTTAATAATAAACAAACCAGAATAAAAAGCTGTAATGTCGTGAAAACGCATGCTAATACCATGCCAAAAATCTGGCGATTTGTGCCAAAATGCCATCATCCACCAGATCGAAAAGGAGGACCAAATGGGCCATGTGCCAAAACGTCTATCCCGCGCAATCTCAGTTTTTCCGTTCAAAATATAATTGTTTTGAAAATTCGTTATTTTGAGAATCTGTTCCGATACTTCGCTGTTTTGGGACATCGCCGTTTTATGAATCGCTGTTGTGTGTTTCACTGAATAAGGTGAAACCAAATTAGATCCACAAGAAAACTATGAAATAGAAAATTTTGCTCCAACTTGAGAACATTACGCTGGAAGAATTGGATGAAAACCAATTCTAACTAAGTATGGGTTTATTCAAAAATTCCGAGGCTCTGCAAATTTTAGCTGTTTTCTGGCTTCAAGCGTTCACCACCCTCATTAATTAATGTAGCATAATGCTGACTTAGAATTTCAATTTCCTTAATTCGCCCACTTTTGGAAGATCGATGAGGCGAAAATAAGAGGGGACGAAATACTTTAAATTCACCATTTTTGATGATTCGTTGTAAATGAATGACTCTAGAGGTAATGTTGGACAGTGTAGGTTGTGTCACATGCCGATCAATTTTGCCCAACCTCATGTGATTTACATCATGTTGATACTTTATGTTTTTCGCTACTTTTTTTATTTGACAGTTACTTACTTTTTTCGTTTCATTCATTTTGTTTCACATGCATTCTTGTGTGTCATTTTGTTGCGTTTTGTTGTTTTTCCATTCAGCACATAGGCTACAGTGTGACCACTTTAATCAGAATTTCTACCATATAAGCTCTAGGAGCTCATGGACATACAGTCCGACGCACAAACAACGCCTACAAACTTCAAACACTTCAAACACAAACAGTTTGTGGATTGTTTGAGCTTTGTTTGAGAAAGGTTTGAAGACGAAAAAATATTCTCAAACACTCCACAAACAAAGCACAAACATTTCTCAAACACTCGCCAGTCATGGCTCAAACAATTCACAAACATTTCTCAAACACTGTTTGTCCTTCATAGTCGAGCCGAAAAGCATATAAATGTCACCTGTGTGTCATAAATCACGGGAACAGTTTATATTTACCATAGGCAGGAAAGCGTTCGAAACCACTTCCGTGCATCTTACTATATCTATAGGTACACAATGTAGAGAATTTTCTGCTGGAAATTCCCACTGAGCAAAGTGTACTTCATACTTTATTTTTTTATATTATCAATCAGAAAAATATAGTAATTATCGAATGAACACAAAAAAGATGTTTGCAGGCGAATTTATTGGTGAAAAATCAAAAAAACATTTAATGTGAACGTTTGTAAGAACGCCTCATGTGAGTATCGATAGTGTTCCGAATCGAACTCCATTCAGATGAGGCCGTTTTTCCAGGTTCAACTGGATATTTTAAAAAAACAATTTTTATTAACCAGTCGATTTTTTTCGGGTCAAGCTTTCAAAAACCATTGGCGCCGCTGATGGTCGCTCGATTGGTGCCACCGATGGTCGCTCGACCTGGACAAAGAATCCATCGGCCTATTGATCTCTGAAAATTTTTGGGTCGAATAATAGAAACCTTTGATTATGCCAGAAGATAACAAAACATATTTTTTGTAGAGGAAAAACCTAATGCACATTATTGCAATCCAGGTTCATCACAATCGTTATTATTTTTTCCACACATTTTTTCGTCCAGTCTGCCTTTACTAAATCAGTGGCTATTCTCTACTTCATTATGGGCTATTCTCTACTACACCATCTTGATAATTTTTCATGTGCACAACCATATTTTCATGTTGCGATTATCCAACGAATTTTTTGAGACGATTTCTATTTTGTGAGTCAAAAAACTATTTTTTTAGGAAAGACTAAATTGTGAGTATAAAAAACTGCCAAACATTATGATAACTTCATTTTTTGTTGCATTGTTCTTCACTTAATTTTGTCTCATTATTTTTTCCTTCATTGACTGGAGAACATAGATTACATTTATACTAAATCCATTTTTTCAAGTTAGCCTCAATGATGCCTGAGCAATTCTATCCAAATTGATAACTTGCTTTAGAAGATGCCTTTTTTCTTACAAGCCAATGAGAAATCCAGTGAGAAACTGTTTACTGCCTTATTTTTCTCCGTGCTATACATCATCATAGAAAAGAGCAGTATCTCCTCTGAAATTATTGATAATTTAATATACAGTCTCATTATATGCAAAATAAGCTATACTGCTCATCTCTGCATTAATTCAGCTCACAGAATATTAGAACACTACCATGTTTTACTAAATGTTTCGAATTTCCTGCAGTTTGTTTTTCTCGAAATGCATCTAAATAATGAAAGAGGAAAGCAAGTTGTATTTTAGATTTTCCCGATTTGCTAATAAACAATGTGTCATATAGGGCTGAAAATTTGTGAGCTTAATGACCTAATCCTTAACAACTTTTTGAGTGAAAATTTTTGCAGTACAGGCTCTATGCAAACAGTCTTAATGACAGTACTGACTTCTGTCACTTTTCTATTTGGAAGCATTTTATAAAAAACTGACTATAGAATATTTGTTGTGCTTCACATGTTTTCTGTTAGCTTTTCACAATAAAATTCTGCCTCATATGCACTAAAATTGAACTGTGAGCAATAGTGTGTTTTTCTCATAACTTTCTTGTTCTACAGTAAAAGTGGAAGAATAAAAATTATGCAGTGTCATTTTTAAACTCGCTGTTACCTGGCTCTGTCATGTGGCCATTTGTTTCGCTGATTTTTGAATTTTCGTTGAGAATCACATTTTCGTTTTCGATTGCAATTATTGTTGGCTCCTGTTCTGAAATTTGACACGAAGTGAGTTTTTCCAATAACCAAACACTTTTTGTTGTATTTTCGGCGATAACTTCTAATAATTTGATAATTTTTTTCAAATCGTTCAATTGATCATCGCCTTTACTGTAGCCACTCTGACTATCTGGCCGGTCGTGAATGACATTGCTTCCAGCTACCCCTGCAAAATTTGTGACCAGATTGGAGGCAGATGTCATCGCAGTTGCAAGTGTTATCAGCAAGCTGGAGGAAATGTCATCATCAATGCTTTGTTGAACTGAAGATGCTGGGGCTGCAGTCACCCAACTGCTAGGATCAACATCATTTGGATTTTGCGGACGTTTTTTTGCCACTGATGATGATTTTCATTGCAACTGATCACAACCATCAGCCTCCTGAACAAATTCGTCATCTGAAACATATTCACTCGAACCTTTTGTACGGGCATCAGATAATCGTGTGATCAAATTGCTGATTGCCCACACAACTCCAGAAATTCATCCAATATTCGGCCACGTTACAAAAACTTTTTGCCCTTTGTCAATCAAACTTCCTTCTAATTTTTTGGTATTGATGACGGACCATGTTCCATCATCTAAATCCACTAGAGGCTTTCTCTTTTTTTGTCTTTTGGAATGAGAAGCCATGTTTCACAGAGACTTGGAGCAATGAAATGTATTGTCACATAATGTTGCTACCTTCATTGGTGGTTGATTAATTATTATGGTACAGAAATTTAACCTACAGTATAATGTGTCATACATGCTATATTTGCTGACCATTCACTTGTTTTCTGGCCTGCCTCTTTTTAGATTATTTTGTCATGAATCCATATACCCTTCGGTTGAAGCATTATAGTCCCTATATTCGTGAAAGAATAATACGACTGCACAAGAAGGGACTAAAGGACAGATCAATAGTTGAAAGATGTTATATTGATGAAAAAATAGTGCTGAATAAATCTGGCATGCATCGCTTAATTATCCGATATCGAATTAGGAGACATTTGATGAACAAACGAAAACATAAATCCATCAAGGCACCCAATTATATTTTGGATTTTATTGAGGTACAGATGAATGAAAAAAATGAAATGACTGGGCCGCAGTTAGCTAACAAAATTTGGTCTGAATTTGACTGCAGTATATCAGCAGCTACTGTAAACCACTTGAGACGTTCCTTAGGATGGACACCTGCACATCCAAAGTACTGTCAAATTGTACGCCATGCAAATAAAATTAAATGATTATATTTTTGTGCAAAAATAATCGATAATCCCAGTTTACTGTACAAAATATTATTTACTGATGAAAGCTGCATTCAACTAGAAAGACATAAAGGACAGATTTGGAAAAAGCATAATGACAAGTTAATGACATTAAGGTCACATGCCAAGCATCCAGTCAAAGTCCATGTTTGGGCTGGAATAAGTTGGCATGGTGCGACAGATATTATTATTTTACTCAAAAAAATTTGTATTGATAGCTCTGTTTACCAGGAAATATTGAAAATTGGTTTGATTCCTTTTGTTCAACGAAATTTCTCATCTTCTGACTATATTTTTCAAGCTGATAGTGCCCCATGTCACAAAAGTTCTGATATGATGTTATTTATTAATGAAAATGAACCAAAGTACGATCCAATTTTCTGGCCACCAGAGTCACCTGATCTGAATGCAATCGGAAACGTCTGGCACGAAATGAAAGAATATCTCTGTAGCACCTAGAAGCCGAAAACATTGAACGAACTCATTGAAGGCATAAAAACTTTTTTGGTCGGAAAAAATTACAGTCGAAAAGTGTCGTAGGTACATCAAACACATTGTTAAAGTAGTGCCCCAAGTTTTGGAAAATAGGGGTGGCCCAGCATTGTCCCGAACTTCAAATTTCCTTCTTTATTTTAATAATTTTCAAAAATAAGCCACTGATTTTTTCACTCTTCTTCAATACATTCCAGAATCAGTTAAGTGAACCTTTTATTAATTACAGTATGAAACTTTGCTGGAAATTTTTCATTTCAAATTCTTGGATATCTGGATGTTTTTCGGCAGGTACACATGTATGATAAATATCGAATCTTCACATAAAAATACAGTAACCCACAATTGGGCCATTCTATTTGTTTATAACAATAATTTTACATTAAATAGATCTTTGTTTTTCAATAAAGGAACGCAACGCACAAATTCAACCTTCGTCATAACACACTCGCAGGTTCATTAATCTTCTTGTCAACTTATGACACGCGCCACCAGTTGTTTTTCTTTTATTTATTGCCGCCTCAAACAATCCACAAACACTTCGAGATAGGGTCACAAACATTTTTCAAACACTTTTCAAACAAATGACAAACAAAATTGCTTCAAACACTGTTTGTGCTGTTTGTGAATCGTTTGAGCAAAAGTTTGTCCGATTGTTTGAGAAGTGTTTGAATTTCAAACACAAACACAGCATTGATTGTGCGCCGGACTGTATGACTGGAAGGTATAGATTTATACGCTAATAAATCTGCTTCCCCAGGATCATTCGACCATTTTGAATCAATGTCCAAATTTACGTTATTTTTCCGTCGACATCCCGAATGCCAAACAAATCCGGAAATTGAACCTTAAAGCACCCAACCTGCAATATTTCCTACTATGCATGTATTATTCCTATTCCGACATATCCTCAATCAGGGACACATTAACATACGCACTGCAAAATTTGCCAAATTTACGTCAATTAGTCATTCCTTGTTATGACAAGAGCCGGTGAATCGTTTGTCTAGGCAAAAAAGATTATCCATCATTACCGGCTGGCATTGCCCTTCTCCACACGACTTGATCGATGAATGGATTCATCTTTGCTGCCAAGAAAACCCATCCACCTAAAATATTGGAACATCAAGAAACATTCGATGTGTTTTTTCCTTTAAATCAGATTTTTTCCCTTAGTTAGTTCGTAAACATGTTGTTGTTCCAATTGGCATTTATCCCATTATTTTGTTTGCAATTGCATCAATGTACTGCGAATTTTTCACAGAACGGTTCAGTTTTGTTATCATTTTCACCAAAAAAAACTTTCTTAAAATGCAAAATTCTTCTCATAAAATTGAAGTTACCTAGAAAGGTTCCGGATTTCCTGCTATAATGTCCTGTCTTTTTTTCATCTTCACAAAAAACAGGAAAACATTTTTGAAAAGTAAAAATTTTATTATAATTCGTATGTCAAATTGAGATATCGTTCATATAGAAAAAGCTGAAAAATGTTTTCAGGATGCGAAAAATTTTCCATAATTTTGAACCAAAATTCGCAAAAATCGTAATTCATTTGTGTATAATTTCTGTTTTTTGCAGAAAAACCAGAAAAATTTTCTCGAGATGCGAAAATTTCTTCCTGATTTTGACGTAAAATTGACAGTAACCGCAATTTTTAGTAAAATTTTCCATCATTTCTGTTGAAGAAACCTAGCAAACTTTGTCAAAATACAAAAATTTGGAAATAAAATTAGGAAAAAATCGCAAGTTTTTGCTATATTTTCTATTGAGCCGGAAAAATTCTCCAAAATGCAAAAAAATTTCTCCCAGTTTTGAAGTAAAATTGGAAAAAGATCGCCATTTCTTGCTATAATTTTCTGTTTTTCAATTATTTTTACAAGAAAAACTGGAAAACATTTCTAAAATGTAAAAGTTATTTGATAATTTCCATCTCAAATTGAAAGAAAGAGCAATTCATTGCTATAATTTTCAATCTTTTCTATCAAATAGAATTAGGCATTTTTCAGAGTGAAAATTTTACAGTATTACCCTGCATAAAAAAATGTTGATAACTAGAGGTACCAATCTTGTCGCCTTTGCAAGATCGATGTATGAGAATATTGAATCATCTAGTAGAATTTTTTGTTGGGACGATATTTTTTGTCGGAATTCTGTTCTGGCAGCTATGTTTAACCTTGCGGACAAATCGTGGCGTTTCTTCGAGAATTACTGTAGGATGATGAAATCACGGGTCGGACGATGAATCCAGCGTTTTTTTTCTGCCAAAACATGATTTTTGGCACAAAAAAATTTGGAATGGCACAAAAAATTTTGAGCGTTTGTGCCAATTGGCACAAATTTTTTGGCTGGTCAAACGTTAAATTTCTTTGATTTTTAGACGTTTTAGGGGCTTACTAGAAATAAAAAAAATTTTCGGCGCAGCGCGCCGAATCAATGAATATTTCCTGTTCGCGTATTTGACGCGAACGAAATCGACCCGCAAGAAAAGGAAATATTTTAAGAAATAGATAAATCATGCAGCAATAGGGTGCAAAGGTTACTTGAAAAGTAACAACTTACATGCACCCCCCTCCCCCAATTCGATTATCAAAGCCTAGAAGTTTAATTTTTTCTTTGGAAGTGTGCAAACTGGGAGAATTAACGATATCAAAAGATAACGAGTTCCAGACTTTAATCTAACGGTTAAAAAAATCAAACTGGCAATCAGTAGTATGATGAACTGGCTTTATTGTCAATCTTAGATCATGATTACGACGCGTATTGTTGTTGTTTATACAGAAAAAGTCATCAGGATTTGGAGTTGTTCTTTTGTGGATTATGTTGTACATGGTACAGAGGGCAGATTCTAATCTACGAATATCAAGCTTGCGTAGACCTAGCTTTGAAGTCTATCTTCATAGGACAAACCAGATTTATGACAAAAAATCTTTCTGGTAAATCTATGTTGAACATTTTCGATGTAGCGTATGCTAAAAAATGTGGATTCCATACTGAACTACAGTATTCTAATATTGGACGTACATAAGTAACGAAAGCCTTTGCTAGAGTATTTTTCTCATGGGAGATGAAAGACTTGAAAATTAAGGCCTGTATCCACGATCACGTGTTAAGTCAACATGGTATTAGGACCTAACACCGTGTTGGCTAACATGGCGATTGAGCTAACATTGTGTCAAGTATCACCTCGTATTCACAATAGCGTGTTAAGTCCGTGTTAGATAACACTGTGTTACTACCGTGAGACTTTTGTAACAGGGTGGTAGAATAAGCTCAAGCATGTTTTTTAATATGAAAAATGATTTAACAGGAAAGAAAATAACATTGTGGTCAATGTCAACAAGGTTTTCCAACAACACCAGCTTTTTTCAGTGTGTAATCTTTGAGTTTGAACAGTCATTTGATGAGCAGTTAATTTTCATGAATAAAACTTATGATTTTGTATTAACCTGAAGTGCTGGAGGAATCGCATGATTTCGACCAGAAGTTTCTAATTGATCCTGGAGAAGCATAATCAAGTGTTGAGAACCATTTTTCGACAGTTTGTATCTTGATTAACGGTAACGTCATCATAGCTCTCAAATGGATTGGCCCTATCTCGAAAGTGACGAATATGATGTACTATTTCTTCAGTTTCATCAAGATGATCCAATGGTCAATAATATCCATGACAATTGAAAAAATTAACTAACAGACTACTGCTAACACGCTGCTAAAACTGGTAGGGGGCAGGTTAGAATACCGTGTTAACTTTTCCATTTTTCGACCCTAACACGCGATTGTGAATACAGGGATAAAACTTAGCACCGTTTTACCACCGTGTTAGCCAAAATTTAACACTGTGTCAGCCCAGCACGCCGCTAACACGCCATTGTGAATACGGGCCTAAAGTAGACCTATTATAGGCATTTTTCACTATGTATCTATAGTGTTCTTTAAACTTCATATTAGGAGATATAAGAACTCCCAAATCTTCAACATATATTGCCTTTGATGGGAGATGTTTGAAACAAAAGTATACTGACACGGTGGGTTTGTCGCACCCAAATACAAGACATAACTTTTTGTAGTAGATATAGATAATTGCCAGACGGCAGACCAATTTGAAAGAGTATCTAGGTCTTGTTGAAGAATCATAAAATTTGTTGAGACATTGAAAATTTTTAGATCATCTGCAAAAAGAAAAATTTCACTTTTGATATTGTCAATAATGTCATTTATGTACAAAAGAAACAAAGTTGGACCTAATACACTACCTTGGGGCACACCACTAGACACTTTGAGCTGAGATGATAGGGAGTTTCCAATTTTGACCCTTTGAAATCTATTCTTAAGAAAATTTGATATCCAGCCTAAAAGGGGACTAGAGAGACCATATTTAGAAAGTTTGAAAAGGAGCTTAGAATGGGAAACTGAGTCAAAGGCCTTGGCAGTCTATGTACACCATGTCTTAAGGAGTGTCCTTTGTCCAACTGATTTAGCCATGAGTTTTTACACTTGAGTAACTGTAGTTCGCAGGATCTATGTTTTAGGAAACCAAACTGTTGATCTGCTAAAAGGTTATGCTGATGAAGGAAACTTAAAATTTTATTATTAATAATTTTTTCCATAATTTTGTATGGGACTGAACATAGGGAAACAGGACGATAATTTTCAACCAGGGCTGGGTCACGTTTTTTGAAAATAGGAACAACAGTTGCAAAATTCCATAACTTGGGAAGGTGGCTCGTCTGGAAAGAAACTTCAAAAATTGATGAAAGTGGTTGGGCCAAATTTGTAGCAAGTTTTTTGATCAAAAAAGCACAAAAATTGTCGGGTCCCACTGCTGTTGATGGCTAGATGCTTTTTATGGCCGCTAAAACAATTGGAATGGTGATAGATACTGATGACAGAACAACGTTTGATCGGTTTTTGAATTCAGGCAAAGTGTCATTATCCAGTGTAAAAACAGATGCAAAATAATCATTAAAAAGTTCACATTTCACATTATTATCTATGATATTAGAATCTTGATGTACTAGAGGGGGCAGGTCTCTAGTAGAGCCTAGGCGTGAGTTTACAAAGGTATAGAAGGCCTTTGAGTCATTTTTTGCAATAATTTGATTTTCTTCAGCTAGTTGTTGTTTATACACTTCTGATCGAATTTGTTTACATAAGAAAAGTTAAGCTTGCTTTTTAGCAAATTTTTTGCATCTTGGATATTTTTTCCATAATCTAAGCTTTTTGGATAGCAAGTGTTGAATATTTTTATTGTGTTTGGATCTGACAGGTTTTTGCTTGACTAATGGAATATATTTATCAATCAGAGGAGTTAAAAGATCAAGAAGAACTTGATACATTTCTTCAGAACTAATTCATGGAGAAAAAAGGTCAGGCCAAGAAACTAGTGATAACTCAGCTCCAATTGCCTCCTAACTCCTTTTCTTAAAATTTCTAAACTTAAGCATTTTATGATTTGTATTAAAACATACTTTAGAACTTACGGTGTTGTGATCACAGTTTGAAAATGGTGGACAGACTCTAACATTTGAGATACATTTACCACCAAAAAGAAGGTTGATAATATTATTTTCATGTGTTGGAGTTGTGACCAGTTGTGATAAGCCCATTGATGAAAAGGCATCAAAGTATCCTGTGTGAAGTTCTGAATATGGAAATGAAAAGCATTTTCAATCAAATTTTGGAAGATTGAAATCTCCAAGAATTATATTTTCATGACATTGATTTGAAATCCAAGTGATAAGAATACAAAGCTCTAAATCATAGTCAGGATTAGAATTTGGTAGCGAAAATCGCTACACCACCTCAAATTCTACCTTCTCGATTGCTATGGAAAACATTGTAAGCATTGAGATTACATAAAAGTCCGTCAGTTATACAACTGTTTAACCATGTTTCTGTACAGAAAATTCTTACAAACACAAAAAGTAAGAATTCCAGAAGATTCATAGCTGAAATTCTTACTTTTTGTGTTTGCAAAAAAAGTCGAAATTTTTCCCAAAAAAGCCAAAAAGCATACACGTGTTTGCAAATTTTTTAATTTTTCCAAACCGGGGGGGTTGGGAGTTGGGCGATGTTCATACATGTAATTTGGGGGATGGAAGTGCTACGGGAACCCCCCAGAAATCGTCGACCATATGGCTAGCTATTGGGCGACCCCCCAGGATTTTCCAATCCAATGGCTAGCCATATGGTAGCCCTAGGGACACCCATAGTTTCAGCTGGAAAAATACTGAAAAATGTCACTTTTTTCATGAAAAATGTCAATTTTTGAACAAAAAATGGTCAAAAACGTCAATTTTGTCTGCACTCCGCGCCATAAGTACTCATTTTATCATTTTTTAGACAAAGATTACTATTTTTTGAACCGTTTTTAGGACATTTTTCATGAAAAAATCATTTTTTTTTCTTCAGGGACCCCTCCCCCCAAAATTTTGGGAATTACTGACCCCGGGCCCGAAAAAAGTGCTCTAATTCCCCCCCCCCAGACCTCGGAGCTTTGTTGAGACCCCTCCCCAAGTACAGGTATGTATAATGTGAAAAAAATCTGAAGTGTGGAAAAAAATTTTTGAGGTTTTTCCACAAATGTGGAAGAAAAATTTAAAGTTTTCATTCCATATTGAAAAGATGCATTTTGGTGCATTTTAAAAGATCCAAATTATTATTATTTATGACGGAGCTCAGGTGGAACTTTCAGCATGTCTACCTTCACTTACCATTCAATTTTTGATAGTTTTTATCATCCTGAACGTATTTTTTCATGTTTATTTGGCGATCATGCTTGCATATTATATCGTTATATTAAATGAAGATTCGTGATAATGAAGGATAATGAAATTTTAATTCATTCAAAAAATTATATATTTTCTAGTGTGCAATTAAAAAATTTCATTCTAGCTAATGTCCATATGTAGCTTTTAATGATCAAGATATCATGGATAAATAATAGTTTGATCTTATATCTTTCTGCCATCTTAAAAAAAATTCGACTTTTGTTTGATAAAAACATTTTCAGTTCAAGGAGAAATTCTTGCTGGTTGAAATATCCAAATTCCTGCTTGATTGTCTAGTTTTCGAATTGTAGTCTGCCCAACTGAGAATTTATTGAATTCGTTTCATTGCATTCTAGAATATCGAAATTCCAAAAATCGGAGAAAACGAGTTTTAAAAGTCGAAAACTGGAGCAAATCAAATGTAATACAAGAAAACTAGTTTCCCCAAGTTGCACATTTCAACCCTGCCTGTATAGAAAATTTTGGGAATAATTATTTTCTATCTGACAAAGACAGTAACATATGCACATCTTAATGGCCGTTTAGTAGAAGTAGATATATCTGCTTCCATTTGCTAATTAACCCTCAACAGTTTCTATCAGTTACATTGTCTTATTTTGTAAAATTGAGTTTTTTCTTAAATTTTCTCTCTCAAAGCTCATACATGTCATTGAGGTAGTCCCCAATGTCACGAAACTCTACACACAAATGTTGGGATGTTCGGCAACTCGAAGAATTTGATAAAAAGTGGCTATTTTGGCTTTTTCGGTGTATTTTTGAAATTTTTAGCCTTTTTCGTAATTTTTTGAGACTTTTGTGGCACCCTAAATATTTCAAAATTTAGGGCAACTGGTCCAACCTCGTGCAGGCAAGATTTTTCTGCACTGCTTGTTCCGCATCTTGAGACTAAATGGGGAAGTCGGTCAAAAAGATTTCCACACCCCCATTAAAAATCACTAAAAGCATTAAAAAGTTTCCGTTTTCCACATGAGCCCAAAAAATCCGCACTGTGTGGAAAAAAATCCCTGCATGCAGGCAGTTTTTTTTGTACTTTACATACAAAATGGTTGAGAGTACAAAAGAAAGCCCACATATCAGATCAGTCATTTTTCAAATCAATCATCAGAGTCATTTTTTGAAAAAGCCAGGTTGCCATATGCAACCTGAGGAAAAACTTTGGCTGCACAGATACATTTTTATTTTCTCATGCTAAAGTTGATAAACCTGCTTAGTTTGATGAGAAAAGTGATTTTTTCAGGCCAGATAGAGGTGCTCAGGTTCTCAGGTAGGCGGATTTACCTCCCCTGACTATCCTATGTGCATGTATAATTATACCCACAAGCAGCGTGAGGCGCCAAATAATTTTGAGATTTTGTCCTTTTTATGTCCACCAAAACGCATTTTTTCAGTTTTGAATTCCCCAAATTTTTTTCCGCAATGAGAGCCATACCCAAAATCTTTTTGCACTTTCCCAAATTTTTCCTAAAACACCCCATTTGAGGAAAAAAACGGTGATTGAAACATCATCAGTTTGAGAAATTGATAGATACTACCGGTTGAATACAGACATGCATGGCAAGAATTTTCCAGGGGAGGGTCCATGGACTATTTTCCTAGGGGGTAGGGGGGGGGTGGGCAAAAAAAACAAAAAAAGTTCAATAAGCCTGTTTTCATACAAAATATGCACAAAAATCATGAATGAAAAAAGTTCAGGGGGGTGTTTTGACGATTTTTTTGGCCAGAGGGGTGGCCAGGGTCTAAGGTATGGGGGTTTACCCCCCCCCCTATGTGTAACCCAAATTATCTATTTTTTCCTTCTCATTTCTTATTTATTTTCATACTTCATTTTTTCTTTTCGTTTCCAGCCTATTTTTTCTTCTCATTTCCTAATTATTTATATTCATTTTTATTTTCTATTTTTTTTTGTTTTTTGCTCCATTACCTTTATTGATTTTTCATTTTTTTCTCTTTCAATTTAAATAAATTTTTTATGCTCATTTTTAACCCGATTGTTTCTTATTTACTTTTTTCACGAATTTTAGCTTTTTGATTTTTATCTGGTTTCTGCATCATCATCATCTGGAGAAAAAGTTGCTTCTTTTGTTCAGATATTTAGAATCTGAATCGATCACCTTATTCATATGGACGACGTCGATATTATTACGGAAGTCTTAAAGTATTTCGACTTCGAAGAATTATGCATAGCGGAGCGAATAAGTCCAAATTTCAAAAGTTGCGTCGAATGGGAATTGCATCGGTTAAAATGCTTTGATTTCGATCGAATGTTCACTGTTTCCTGGACAAAAATTATGGCAAAAATTCGTGCATATTGTTCCAGCCTGCTTCGTTTAAAAAATTTGCACAAGGTCTTGTCTTTCATGCTCACGAAAAGATGGGATTCGCGTTCGCCTCATCCATTTATACTAGAGAATTTCAAGAAAAATTTCGTTATCCTTCTTCCTAGTTTAGAAAAACTGACGTGTTTAGAAATTGATTGGAATTTTATCGAAACATTCGGCTGGGAATGTGCATTGAGTTTTGTGGAAAATGCTCCCAATTTGAAGCAACTTAGTGCAGCTATCGGCAGAAATGAAAAATTCGAGAATAAACTGCGAGACAGGATAAATAAAATCATTATTGGCCATTCTGCCTTGACGAAATTAATAGTTGTTCCACGCTATGATTTATGGATTGATTTATCATCATGTCGAAATTTGACTGATTTCACACTGAGATTAAATAGAAGAATGGACACTGCACATTATGAACAATTGTATGCATTGTTGGATGTTAATTTGAATTTAGAAAGTTTCGAAATTTCTGCAGTATCACTTGATAATCTTCAGCTGATCGAAAAGTTGATGAGGTTGCCAAAATTGAAGAGTTTGTCTTTGGAAATTTGTCAGTTCGATTACACCCAGCCCGATGAAGATTTACTTTATCACAGAATTATGAAAGATATGTATTTCGTTTCTTTGCAAAATATTGAGGTTTACTGTAAAGACTCGGAAAGTCACGCAAAATTCATTGCTTTCCTACTATCCCGTAGTCCCCTGTTGAAAGAATTTTCTTTGAGAGCATTCCACCGAAATTTGGCGTTTTATCGCATTATTTTCGACAAGTTTCCCCTTTACAATCAAATGAAAATCTTCAGACTAGTGTATTCGCCGGAGCCAGATGAAGTACAGTCGTTTATTTACAATCAAATATCAAAAATGGTTAATTTAAAGCACTTTCGGATAAATTATAACGGTTTTTACTCCGATTATATTGAACAGATCAGCGAATTAAGGAAATTAAAATTGTAAGTTCCAATTCTGTTAATTATATTGATATTGGCTTGATTATTTTTTCGTGACGAAGGGCCAAAAGAATAAATTTGTCTTTCGTCTTGTTCAGAAAATCATGGTGATCATTTTTCATCTATGCTGAATTGGTGAAAACTGAGCGTACGGAATGCTGCCGAAGGGTGACCAATTTGAACGCAAGAAACAAATAAATGCGCGACTTTGTGATAAAATTAACATAAATGAGCAGGAAGAAGCCTCAAGGGTCATCTATGCTTGACTTTTCCAACAGAACGGAGCGAAATGCAATGGACACAACATCACTGAACCGAAGCGGAATTTTCGTTCCATTTTCGGTTGGAGGTTACCATTTGTCATTTTCTAGAAAATTGTAGTCATCCTTTGCGATTTTCGAAGTGTATTTTCGAGCTGAACTTTTCAAACTGCTGGCGATCCGTTCTGTTCCGTCAAAAAAGACAAGCATAAATTACCCTTAAGCCTAAGAACTAGCTAGTTGAAACTGAAAAAACGACCATCTGCCGAAAAGTAACATGAACTACGATGTATTGCCTGTCATTCACCTGTCATGTGCATCATTACTACAATTTGCATATTTTTAACTGCTAAAAAACCTGCATCATGCTATTTCTTAATCTAAATCGATCGTTGAAGGTGGTAAGCTGTCGAAAAATGTTCATTTCCTTGACTTTTGAACCTTGTGCTAAAAAATATTTCGTCCTTGATATCTTAACAAACAATCGATTGCAATGCCTTTTTTTGAGTAGGTATGCTGCTGAACTGTTTTTTAATTCTTAATTTTTTTTCAGTCTGCGTTGGTCAGCAAAGCATGCTGCAGCTATAAAAATGATGCGGTCCAACTCTTCTTTGGAGGGTATGAATTTATACAACAATAAATTTGCTTCCCCAGAATCGTTCGACCTCATTTTGGATCAATGTCCAAATTTACGTTATTTCTGCGTCAACTTCCTGAATGCCGCACAAATCCGGAAATTGCCCATCAAAGCGCCTAACCTGCAACGTTTCCTACTATGCACGTATTCCTATTCCGATGTTTCTTAATAGGTTTAATGTTTCTAATTTAATGTTTTAATGTTTCTTAATAGGCGAGTGTTCAACGAGGGACTTATCCCCAATCAAAGACGCATTAACATACGCAGTTCAAAATTTGCCATATTTACGTCAATTATTCATTCCTGAGGAGCTGTACGATTTATTGTTAGGACTCGAGCCGGTGAAACGTTTGTGCAGGCGAAAAAGATTATCGATCATTGCCCACTGGCCTTGCCGTTCTCATCAGGACTTGATCAATGAATGGATTTATCTTTCCTGCCAAGAAAACCCATCCACCTAAAATATTGGAACATTGAAAAACGTTCAGTGTCTTTTTTTCTTTAAATCAGAACTTTTTCTTTTAGTTAGTTCGTAAACGCGTTGTTATTCCAATTGGCATATATCCCGTTATTTTGTTTGCAATTGCATCAATGTGCTCCGAATTTTTCACCGAATGGTCCAGTTTTGTTATCCTTTTCACCAAGAAAACTTTCTTAAAATGCAAAATTCTTCTCATTAAATTAAAGTTGAACCTAGAAAAGTAGATATTTCCTGCTATGATTTGCTGTCTTTTCTTCATCTTCACAAAAAACAGGAAAACATTTTTGAAAAGTAAAATGTTATTATAATTTGTATGTCAAATTGAGAGAAATTTGAATTTCTGGCCATAATTTTCAATCGTTTCTATAAAGGAAGCTGAAAGATGTTTTCAGAATGCGAAAAATTTTCCATAATTTTGAACTAAAATTCGGAAAAATCGTAGTTTATTTGTGTATAATTTCTGTTTTTTTTAATGTTTTTTGCAGAAAAACGAGGAAAACTTTCTCGAGATGCGAAAGTTTTTTTAAAGATTTTGACGTAAAATTGATAAAAATCCCAATTTATTAGTGCAATTTTTCATCATTTTTATTGAGAAAACCTGGCAACATTTTTTCCTGATATATTTGAAAATAAAATTAGAAAAAATTCGCCAATTATTGCTATATTTTCCATTAAGCTGGAAAACTTCTCTAAAATGCCAAAAAATTTGTCCTAGTTTTGAAGTAAAATTGGAAAAAGATAGCCAGTTCCTGCTATAATTTTCTGTTTTTCAATCATTTTTACAACAAAAACTGGAAAACATTTTTAAAATGCAAAATTATTTGATAATTTCCATCTTAAATTGAGAGAAATAGCAATTTATTATTATAATTTTCAATAATCGTTTCTATGAAGTAAAATTGAACATTTTACAGAGTGAAAATTCTACAGTATTACCCTGTATAAAAAAATGTTCATGACGAGAGGTACCAATCTTGTCGCCTTTGGGAAATCATTGTATGAAAATATAGAATCATCTAGTAGAATTTTTAGTTGGGTCGATATTACTTTGTCGGAATTCGGTTCTAGCGGCCATGTTTAACCTCGCGGACAACTTGTAGCATTTTCTCGGAAGTTACTGTGAAATGATAAAATCACGGGTTGGACATGGCAGTGTCTATTAGCCGGATACCGCGAATATAATATTTTATATTTGCAGTATACTGTTAATAGTGCCTGCTATATAGGACCTACTATTAGCTGTACGAAAAGTACAGTATATCCCATCTCACTAATTTTTCACTGATATTTCTATCTTGCAGATCAGATTGCATATTTGTCAGCTGTTACCTATTCAGCCTGGCACATTGCATACAGTTTATATTTTCATAATTATCCTAATCTGTGTACAAATTTGTTAAAATCCATTCGATTTACATGATAAACTGGTCGATATCAATATATGAGGAAACTTTTGTGCACAATATAGCATAATCTTTCGATGATTTTCAGGATGGATTGTTATGTACAAGCCATAAATGCTGCATCCGAAGATTATTGACCTGTCCACTGTAGATGCTTCGAAAGCTTTAGTAGCTGGTTCAGTTTTTGGTTGCTTCCAAGATCTCGCCAAAGCCATCGAACGGCTAGAAAGTGAAACTTTTCAGTCATTTTCAATCGAGTCCAGTGAACGTTTCCATAACGATGGAAAGAAATTTGTTTTTTCAAAGCTTGTTCTAGTTTGCAGGAATGGTATTCATTGTAGGGCAACTGGCATAGGCCTACGACCCAATCAAAGTTATTTCGGAGCTGTGGGGTGAAGCTGTCGTTTAAATATTAACTTCAGTAATGCAGAAAATAAACTGAAAGTCACCCCCTCGAATTTTAAACATAATCACGAAGTTTCTGAAGAATTATTGTCTCATTTCCAACCATACATGTAACGGAGCTCCGAGGTCTGGGGGGGGGGGGGTCGGAGCACTTTTTTGGGGCCGGGGGTCAGTAATTCCCAGAATTTTGGGGGGAGGGGTCCCTGAAGGAAAAAAAATTCGATTTTTTCCATGAAAAATGTCCGAAAAACGGTTTAAAAAGTAGTAATTTTTGTCTAGAAAATGATAAAATATGTACTTATGGCGCGAAGCGCCGAGAAAATTGACGTTTTTGACCATTTTTTGTTCAAAAATTGACATTTTTCATGGAAAAAATGACATTTTTCAGTATTTTTCCGACTAAAACTATGGGGGTCCCTATGCCTACCATATGGCTAGCCATAGGATTGGAAAATCCTGGGGGGGGGGGTCCCCCAATGGCTAGCCATATGGTCGACGATTTCTGGGGGGGGGGTTCCCATAGCACTTCCCCCCCCCCAATTACATGTATGTTTCCAACATAAAAGAAGATTAGACGGAGATGCAAGAGATTTCATTATGAAAGCAGCCCAGTTGGGAGCTAATGTAAAATTAATTGCTGGGGAATTTTGAGAAAAATTTCCATATCCTTCTTCCTAGTTTAGAAAAACTGACATGTTTAGAAATTGATTCGAGTTTTATCAGAATATTCGGCTGGAAATATGCATTGAGTTTTGTGGAAAATGCTCACAATTTGAAGCAACTCAGTGCAGCTCGGCGGAAAGAAAAAAGTCAAGAATCAAGCTCGAGACAGGATAATTCAAGTTATTATTGGCCATTCAGCCTTGACCAAATTGAAGACTTATCAAAATTTTTGGATTGATTTGTCATCATGTCAACATTTGACTCATTTTGCACTGAGATTATATGGAACAATGGACAGTGCAGATTTTGAACAATTGTATGCATTGTTGGATGTTAATTTTAATTTAGAAAGTTTATACATTGCTACAGTATCACACAGTAATCTTCAGCTAATCGAAAAATTGATGAGGTTGCCAAAATGGAAAAGTTTGTCTTTGTGCATTCGTCACACCAAGGTCGATGAAGATTCCGATTTATTTTATCACAGGATTATAAAAAATTTATATTTCCCTTCTTTTCAAAATATTAAGGTTGACTGTGAAGACTCCGAAGGTCATACAAAATTCCCTGCTTTTCTACTATCCCATAGTCCCCTATTGAAAGAATTTTCTTTGAAAGTTTACGCCACACATTTGGCATTTTATTGCACGCTTTTCGACAAACTTCCCCTTTACGATCGAATTGAAATTTTCAAATTAGACTATTCGCCAGCGCCAGATGATGTATAGTCATTTATTTACAACAAAATATCAAAAATGGTTAATTTAAAGTACTTTTGGATAAATAACAACGGGTTGTACTCCGATGATATTGAAAAGATCAGCGAATTAAGGAAATTGAAATTGTAAGTTCTAGTTCTGCTGATTATATTGATATCGGCTAAATTAATAAGTATAGCTACTTGAAACTGAAAAACGACTATTTGCCGAACAGTAAGAAAAGTAACATAAACTACAGTGTATTGCCCGTCATTCACCTGTCATGTGGATCATTACCACAATTTGCATGTTTTTAACTGCTAAAAAACCTGCATCTTGCTATTTTTTAATCTGTGTAACGTGTGTCGCACCAGGTGATAGCATGCACTACCACCAACTGCACAGCCCTGCATCGCCTGAGCGAGTGCAGCAGTGCCCGTCACAAATATCTGAGTGTGGGGCCCTGACTTGTGCATGAAACATCAAGTCTACGGGTTCAGAGGAAAACGCACGATGACAGCATGTGGGCATCGGGACATCACATAATGGGTGCCATCGTAACCATCGCCAAACACTGTTCGAAAAATAATGCTCGACCAGGATTTGAACCCCGGTCTCTGTGACTATAGTGCAGCATTCTTCCAATTGAACTACCGAGCCAGTGTTGCAATAGCTATGAAGGGGTGATGTACGGCCATGGGACATGTGGCATTCCCCCCTTGAAAGAAGGACGACCTCATCCGTTGAAGATGCAGGTTCTGCGGCTGACCAATGTGGGACCAATCCAAGCCTCGCCATGACACATAATGGGCAAACGCCTTGCCATCGTAACCATCACCAAACACTGTTCGAAAAATAATGCTCAACCGGGATTCGAACCCGGGGCCTCTGTGACTATAGTGCAGTGTTCTTCGGATTGAACTACCGAGCCAGTGTTGCGATTGCTACGAAGGGGTGATGTAGGGCGGTTGTGCGACACATGACATCTGAATCGTTCATTGAAGGTGGTCAGCTGTCTAAAAATCTTTATTTTATTGAGTTTTGGACCTCGTTGCTGAAAAATATTTCGCCCTTGATATCTTAACAAACATTAGAAATAGATTTTTTATAAAACTGTTTTTTCAAAATTGATTTTGATGTCTTTTCTGAGTAGGTAATAGATGGGCTATGATGCCGAACTGTTTTCCAATTCTTAAATTTTCTTTCAGTCTGAATGGGTCAACAAATGATGCTGCAGCTTTGAAAACGATGCGGTCCATCTCTTCATTGGAAGCATACCTGGACAATGGGTTGAACTGGATGCAACTTGGTGCCATATGAAGCGACCTCGGTACCAGATGACTTGATTCGCAGCACCAGATCATGTTTTGTGTGTGTGAACCGATTTTAACCGAGAAAATGCGATCGAGAATCCAAAGGTCAACCAAGCAAACAGGGAATCAGTCAATCAACCATAAAATCAACTAACCAAACAATCAGTCAGGGAATCAGTGAACCAATTAGTCGGGGAATCAATGAACCAGTCAACCAGGAAATCAACCAACCAACCAGGGGATTAGCCAACTAACCAGAGAATCGATGAATCAACCAACTAAGCAATCAATGCACCAATCGACTAGCTAATTGGAGAATCAAACAACCAACCAACCTGTCAATCAATGCACCAACCAATCAATCAACCAGGAAATCAATGAACCAACCGACCAGAGAATCAATAGACCAGGGAATCAATGAACCAACTAATTAGCCAATCATGGAATCAATCAACTAACCACTAATATGGGAATAAACCAAAATCCAACTCTGGGAGATCAACCAACCAACAAGGAAATCAATGTAAGTTGTTTGTTAGTTGGATGACCAGACATGAATAAAGGTAATAATAGTAATTATAATTTGCTGGTAATTAACTTAAGAATCAAGCAATCAGCCAAAAAAAGCAATCAATCAAACATCCAGGAAAGGAAACCAATAAATTAAAGAAGGATCACCGACCACCAATGAAATCCAGCGAAGCATTTAGGCATGACTTAGTGGCGATGAGGTCCGACCAGTTGATGGGGTTAACGGACAATTTTTGGGATGAGGGTCCAAAAATTTCCTAAAATTTTAGGGGTTCCTAGGAATCCTGAAAAAGTCGAAAATTTTCCCAAAAAAGACCAAGAAGCTACTTTTTCGCAAATTTTTCCGTGTTAGGGGGGCAACTTTTGGGTATAGAGTTCGACCAAGTTGGAGCCCCCTAATTACAGGTATTTGCTTAAGCAGGCGATTATTTATATTTTTATGTCATGATTCAGTTTTTGCTCACGTGGTTGGATCATCACTTGCCAAACTGGCTCATTGAGCAGTATATTTTTTGGATTGAAATTTTCAATTGGTGAACCATTGATTTCGATTCCCATGAATTCCTCAGGGTGCGCAAGGCTTGATCCCAATAGCTAGTTATTATCTTGTTTATAATTCAAAAATAGGTGCAGCTCCGGCATTTTATTTCTACTAGCCGTTTTGCACATGTACAAAGGTTGGCCAAAAATTTTTTGTACCTTCTTCTGGATCATGGTTTTTTCCGCATGCTTTCATCCGAGCCTTGCGGAAATGATTCACAAATTTTTCTGCACACGAATTTTAAAAATGCGTAAAATTGTCCAGCTCAAAAATATTATTTTAGATTGATTCAGCAAAATTAATAGTAACAGCTGTCATTTCTGTGATTAGAGCTGAAGATTTATGGTTTTCAATTGATTTTGAAACTGATTCAATTTCTAGATTTTGATGTTCTAGAACGTTGGGAAATGTCTTTTCAACCCTTATCCCTAAAATAAAATTTCTATGTTTTTAATCGAAAATCATGTATTCATCATTTCCCAATGAGAAAATTTGTGTTCACAAAGTTCAGAAAACTTCAAGCAAGAGAACGAATTCATGAACATTAACAATAAATCTCAGTTTCCATCAAAATCCGAACCGAATAAGCAAGGGTTACCGATTGATAAATGAGATGAGGAACTTCAATTCATGAAAACCATACATGTTCAACTTTTCTGGTACGTAACACCGGAGAATTTTTGAACACACGAGTTATTGAAATGTTGGAAAATGTATTCTAGGGATAATTTGTGATACTCTCAGTTCAGATTTTCCCCCGAAAAAAAGATGGTATCAAATAAATGTATGGAGAAATGTGGGAAAAATCAACAAATTCATATTAATCATGAAAATTATGTTCTCACAATAAAGTGACGAGTTTTAATCATTCTAGCAGAGATATTTCACATTCATGGAAACAATCAAGGATGACTGAGAAATGAAACTTGACTTCTTTTTGGCTGTGCTTCAACTTGGTCGCAGTGAATACTATACATTATTGTCATTGCGAGCGCGAAGCGTCGAAAAAATTTCAGATTCTAAATTCGTCTAAATTGTACCAAAATGTACTTTTTTATCAATGCTAGCAGTAGAAACGCCCAAAAAATGTATAGTCTGTGCGAAATATGCCAAAAAAATTTCCGCACAGCTCAAAGAAGTCCGCACTGTGCGGAAAACACGCCGTTCCTGATAGCACTTCAGTTCATCATATTATACAGCACATAAGTACGCAGTATTGAAGAATGCAGATTCATGCTGGAAAATCAATTTCTCGATAACTTCAAGAAACATAAGGTTCATTATTTTCTGTTTAGAAACATGTCTCATTTTAAAATTGAAAAATATACTCATACTTTCATGAGTTTGAAAAACTTCCATTCACATATGAAATTTCTAAAAATTACTTCCCTGATGCTTTTAAATTCAGACTCGGCCCCATATTCAAAAGTATATTTACAAAAAGTGGGAAATTGAGACTTTGGTTTTTTAATATGCACCACAATTCATATTTTTTCACGTCGAACCCCTAACATTGTTCCAAAGGTTTTGTTCCAGAAAGTACGAGAAAACATTGAATGGACCATTCTGAATAATTATTAAGTAGAAACTGCGCCAAAAAAATTTTCAGTGTTTTCTGATTTTAGGGCCTGGAGAAGTATTTTCCGGCCAGAAAATGCTGACATCTTTTGGTACGTTGAACAAAGATATCAAAAAGATCTTTGGACGAAGCCAATAATGTTTGTCTTGGACACAAATTTTCAATGTGTAATTCTGAGGCTTTTTGGGTCATTTCCCCAAAATTTTCTTGTTTTTTCAAATTTACTTTTTTTACCAATTCGTGAGAATATAACACTCATTGAGTGAGAAAAATTGTAAATAAGAAAAATCGAATTAAATGTTAATTGAATAATAGTTCTTGACTTTCGGAGTGTCGCGTTCGAGCCAAATCCGATGAATAAAAATCGGTACGAGGCACCAGGAAATTTGGATCTGTTAGAACTCACAAAAATGCACTCATTCCAGTTCTCAACCTTTTCCAGATTTCCCAGGCATAATTTTTCCCTCTGACTGTCCAGGTTTTCCACTGAGTACAGTGGTATGTGCTAAGAAGTGTGTGGATTCTTGAATATGCTTGAGAGATTGCATTCTGTCGATTTTCTAAAAGATAAATTCACCATGCATCTGGATCTCTGTCCTCGCTTAGCATGGCAATCATCAAAACGATTCGGAAACCAACCAACCTTTTGGGCTGGCCGATACCAGATAAGCTGACATAATTTGTCCAGGTATGATTGGAAGGTATAGATTTATACGCTAATAAATCCGCTTCTTCAGGATCGTTCGACTATTTTGAATCAATGTCCAAATTTACGTTATTTTTCCGTCGACGTCCCAAATGCCGAACAAATCCGGAAATTGCCCCTCAAAGTGTCCAACTTGCAATATTTCTTATTGGTAGGACTCGAGCCGATCAAACGTTTGTCTGGGCAAAAAAGATTATCCATCATTACCGGCTGGCATTGCCCTTCTCCACACGACTTGATCAATGAATGGATTCATCTTTGCTGCCAAGAAAACCCATCCACCTAAAATATTGGAACATCGAAAAATGTTCGGTGTCTTTTTTCTTTAAATCAGTTTTTTTCTCTTAGTTCGTAAACATGTTGTTGTTCCAATCGGCATATATCCCATTATTTTCTTTGCAATTGCAACATTGTACTGCGAATTTTTCACAGAACAGTTCAGTTTTGTAATCATTTTAACAAAAAAAACTTTCTTGAAATGCAAAATTATTCTCATAAAATTGATGTTAAACCTAGAAAAGTTCCAGATTTCCTGCTAACATGTCCTGCCTTTTTTTCATCTTCACAAACAACAGGGAAACATTTTTGAAAAAAGTGAAAATTTTATTATAATTTGTATGTCAAATTGAGATATCCTTCATATAGAAAAAGCTGAAAAATTTCTTCGAAATGCGAAAAATTTTTCATAATTTTGAACTAAATTTCGGAAAAATCGTAATTTATTTGTATATAATTTCTTTTTTCTGCAGAAAAACCAGAAAAATTTTCTCGAGATGCGAAAATTTTTTCCTGATTTTGACGTAAAATTGACAGAAACCGCAATTTTTAGTAAAATTTTCCATCATTTCTATTGAAAAAAACTTAGCAAACTTGGTCAAAAAACAAAAGTTTGAAAATAAAAGTAGAACAAATTCGTTAATTTTTGCTATATTTTCTTTGAGCTGGAAAAATTCTCCAAAATGCAAAAAAATTTCTCCCAGTTTTGAAGTAAAATTGGAAAAAGATCGGCATTTCCTGCTATAATTTTCTGTTTTTCAATCATTTTTACAAGAAAAACTGGAAAACATTTCTAAAATATAAAAATTATTTGATAATTTCCATCTCAAATTGAAAGAAAGAGCAATTCGTTGTTATAATTTTCAATCTTTTCTATCAAGTAGAATTGGGCATTTTTCAGAGTAAAAATTTTACAGTATTACCCTGCATAAAAAAAATGTTGATGACGAGAGGTACCAATCTCGTCGCCTTTGGAAAATCATTGTATGAGAATAAAGAATCCTCTAGTAGAATTTTTAGTTGTGACGATATTTTTTGTCGAAATTATGTTCCAGCGGCCATGTTTAACCTTGCGGACAAATTGTAGCGTTTTTTTGAAAATTACTGTACGATGATGAAATCCTGTGTTGAACGATGAATCCATTGGTTTTATCTGTCAAAACATGGTTTTTGGGCTTTGGCACAAAAAAATTTGGAGTGGCACAAAAAATTTTGAGCGTTTGTGCCAATCAGCGTTTTTCTTGTGCACGGACTTTTGTGCCAATTGGCACAAGAGAACAAAAAAATTTTTTCGACTAGAAACATTACTGAAAACTGCGGAAAAGTTTCATGCCAAAAGACGTTTAAGCATACCTGTACTTGGGGGGGGGGGACCCCCCCCAACTTGGCCAACCCAGTACCCAAAATCATTTCCCCCCCTAGTTGGGAAAAAATTAAAAAAATTTGCTAAAAAGTGTATGTTTTTTGGCCTTTTTTGGGAAAAATTTCGACTTTTTCCTACCCCCCCCTAAAATTTCGGATTTTCCCCCCCTAACTTGTCGGAGGTCTTACAGGTATGCGTCTAAGACGCATTAATTTTTTGTAAAAATCGTGCTCAACCTATTTTTCAGCTAAACCATGCCATGTCAGTCAGATAAGAAAAAACTGTGCGAGAAAATGGTTTACGACGACTGTAAAAGAAATGGAATGCTGACAAAATTCTAAAAAGTCTAAGTAGAATTGTTTAGGAAGTTCAAATAGATTCACTTTTCGAATTCGACTACGAATATGAATTATCTCTTATATATTTAACAACAACGTGAAGACTAGGGAAAATAAAATCGAAAATTGTGTAAATTTTCGGTCGAAATATTGTAAGGTAAAGTGGGGTAACTTTGGTCAAAATAGAGTCAATTCGACTTCTACAACATATAACTTGTTATACATGGCGAATTCGTAAAAATGTTTCATGGAACTCGTATGTCAACAATGTCAGACAAATCGATTAAACACATCATTTCATAAGTAGCATGCTGATTTAACCTACCATTGATCGTTGAAAAGAGCTCACTTTTTGACCAATGTTACCCACCATGGTGGTCAACTTTGGTCGCCATTATAATTTCTGTTCAAGTTACTTTTTTGACAAGTAAAATCGTTATATCTAACCACAGATAGAATGTAACAAAACAAATTTAGGACATGAGGTAACATAGCTATCGACCTTTATTGTCACCAAATTTCAGCTGAAAATGAATATCATCAAGAGCAAAAAAGTTCTTGTAAATCTACTCCCAGCTGTCCCTATCAGGGTTGGCAAGACCTGGGTTTTTTGGGTTTTTGGGTTTTTCTGGGTTTTTCTGGGTGCATTTTTTTGACAAAATTTGGGTTTTTGGGTTTTTGGGTTTTTCTTAATTCTTTTAAAATGAGGATTTCATCGTTAATTTGAGGATTTCATCGTTAATTTCCCTGTGGCAAATCCAGAACGAGATTGAGGATTTCATCGTTAATTTCCCTGTGGCAAATCCAGAACTAGCTGACCAAAAAAGTGCTGTGTATCAAGAATTGACGCAATGCATGATTGAGGCAAAATTACAAAAACAAAATAACTCATTTCACTACCAGATGCTCGTCAAAAAGAAAAAGTCTGTCCTTGAATATTGGCTCACAGATGGAGCTGACTGGCCGCTGGTGCAACGAATCGCTCTGAAGGTACACATAGATAACATGTTATTTGTTTCAATGTATTACATGTATAAAAAATTAATTGAGGTTTTTTCGCTCGTTGTCTCTACCGCATCTTCGGAAAGAAACTTCTCTACCTTTGGCTTCATACATTCCAAGCTGCGAAATCAATTGTCGACGGAAACAGTGCGCAAACTGGTATTCGTTAAGACAAACTTTGGGCTGCTAGAAAGTTCCCGTGACTGTGAATCTGATGAAGTGAGCGAAGCCGAAGCGTGAAATTTGATTTCCGTAATTTTCAATTTTTTAAAGTGACATTTCAATTTTTAGTGTTTAGATCATGCAATAAAAAATTCAATAAACAGCCAATCGTTTTAATGAGCCAAATCGATAAAATCGTTGTGCAATGTGCAGTCGCGTGACTCGTGTAAATATGTTACAACCAAATGTATAGTCAGTCTTGAACACTGTTCAGCAATTTAATACACTTTATACGTTAAAAATAACATTCTCATATATATTTTAAGTAAAATGATCATTCATTAGTACAAAACTGGAACAAAAACCCTAGAAAAACCCACCAAAAACCCAGAAAAACCCACCAAAAACCCAGAAAAACCCAGAAAAACCCACCCAAAAACCCAAAAACCCAAAAATGAAGATTTCAAAAACTGGGTTTTTGCCAACCCTGGTCCCTATGGTGGGTAACTTTGGTCAATTGACCTAAAAAAGTGCCTGACGTGAAAAATACTGTGTTATTCAGATACAGCAAGTTAATAGGTACATGAAAATATCAATATGAATGAACATAAAAAAATCAATCGTTCAAAATTTATTAACGAAAAAAAATTAACGTGTCGACCAATGTTACCCACCAATGGGTGGGTAACATTGGTCGACACACAAAAATATGAGGTACACTAAAACAATGATAGATGTGCAATTTCATGATCAAAATACATGATATTAACCAGAGCACCCCATGGGGGGTATGAGGGGGTATTACTCCCGTCTTAGATTTGGAAATTCATTTACTACCCCCATGAAACAGCTCACTATAGCAAAAAATTTTGGTAGACTTCATCCTCTCCCCAGTAGGTTATACTAATTTGAGAAAAATTGCAGAATGTGTGATTCTGAGGAATTACTCACAGCTCTTTTTGACACATTTACAGAGCAAATGGTAATGGGAAAGTATGCAACTTCTGTGCCATACAGCGATTTTTAGGAAAGGATATCAGCACATTAATATATACTACTTGTAGGAAATCATTATAAATATAATTGGGAGATGAAATAATGACTTATGTATATGTGATTAATCAAAAAACCGCCCCTTGGGAAGAAAAACATTATGTTCTTAAAATTCTGTTTCTTCATGCTCTCCTTTCCTTTTTCCCGCTTCTGCGTTGGGTGTTCTGTGCGCATATGGTTACCCAAGCTGTGGCATACTTTCCTGCTATGAGTTGAGACATGTGAGGTCTGTTGACGTGGATCAAGAGCGGTACTTGGTTTCAAACTCGTTGTTCATAGTCTAATGGGATTAATAATACTAAAGCCACATTCAGCATCAGGACTTTCAATTGGAAGCTGTGTTCCAAGCCTAATCAGTGATGGGATAAGCCCATACTGCTGAAGATGCAGGTTGAAACAATGTTTCCAAACGTATGTTGTGCCCGATTCTTGAAATGTGGGGGAATCAGTTGACACAACAGTCTTCAAAGTGTGACTATTCTGTAGGTATAATTAGTGCATTAAAGTTGCATGATTGGGAGCTGGAAAATGGAGTTGAAATAGTAAATGTTTTTTTGACTGTAAAAATCATAAAGTATGGGCATTAATCATTTTTGTAAGTTCGAGAAACTACAACTCCCCCCTCCTTAGCAAAAAGTTGAGAGCAAAAAAAAAGGTCACGGCATATTGCAAGTACTACCCTTAAAATTTACGATTTTACCCCTACCTAAATTTTCGACCTTGGGGACCTCTGATATTACCCAAATTTAAAGGAAGATTAATTGTTATGAGTAACACAAACTTGACAAATAAAATTACCAGTGGGATCAAAATCATCAGCTAAACAGTTACCACATATCCACCCATTACAGCAGGCCCAGTCTTTTTTGTACTTTTTCTTGTAAATTGTCCATTGAATACGGCAAATGGGACACACATTAGTGCTTCTAGCTTTTTTCGTTTCTTTCAATTCTTTCAGTTGAGCACTGACTTCTGGTTCCATCAAAGATTGGCTAAGCGCTAAGCGTTTTCTGAACTTTTTCGACTGGTTTTTTTTTGCATGTAGCATCTGAAGATACTTGATGACACTGGCCATCATACATCTCGATGGTGTAACCTCATTGATGGCTGACGCCGATGATGTGGGCATTTCTGAAAACTTTAGATATCATTCCTCTGTAAATTTCGTAACAAAAGTACATACTTTCAAACATTGAAGTTGATGATGGAAAAGACAACGCCGATAAATTTTGTTGTACTACAATTGTTGTAACTATTATCTGCAATAATTTAGTATTTAATCGCATATAAATGTTCAAAAGTGTCTACAAGGCTGAAGGCACCGTTAGATAGTGGACTGAATAACAAAGAAGGCGATGTATTTTTGGACAAGTTCAGTTTCTCTAAAAACAAATTATCATTGAGTAATTTAGTGTAGTTTTAGAAAATATACTTACTGTCATATTACTTTGTTTTGTAATGTTCCATGTGGAATATTGTAAACACGAGCTGCTGTTCGAATTTTTGACCTGTTTCGGACAGCCTTTTCAAGATCTTCGAGATTGCGCATCAGGCTTTCTTTTGTAATGCCTGACCATATTGTGACGTACGCAATCGATGAAAATTATATACAGGATAAAATAATTCATCTAAAAAAGAAGTAAGATCAAATTATTAGTGCAAAAATGTGTGGCACAAAAAATTTTAATTTGACCAAAGATACAGGCCAAAATATAATGTGACCAAAGTTACCCGCCCTGACCAAAGTTTCCCGCCAACTGGCCAAAGTTTCCCGCTTTTGGACCGATTTTTCTGCTCCAGAATGGGTAGTTATTTTTTTATACAAAACAGAAAAGAGAAACTCTTTAAAGACATTTAATAGTTAGTGAAAGTTTTGAGTGCCACGGATGAGTGAAACCCAATTTTTTTTCAATTTGAAAATTTTCATTAAAAAAATGGCAACTTTGTCGACCCACAAATTTCTCAATTTTATTTGGATTTCAATTTCCTTTCACAGTAACATGCACTGATCACTTAGACATTAGTGTGCCAAGTTGTATCTGCATATCTTACAGAGAGGAAATTCAGCGATGTTTCAAATGAAATTGACCAAAGTTACCCGGTGGCCAAAGTTACCCCACTTTACCTTACCATATATTGATTTTCGATATCGATTTTCCAATTTGAATCAATCGAACATAAAAAGTAAGAACTGCAGTTTTGAATCCTGAATTAACAGAGAATATTCAAAATTTCTTTTTATTCATCAGTCATTGACAGCCCATAAAATTTTCTGCCACAAATACACTTTTTGAAGAGAAATCATTTGCTTTCGGGTCAAATATAGGAATAGGAAATATTATATTCATTGATTCAGCACGAAGCCCCGAAAATTTTTTGCATTTTCACCCCTAAAATGTCTAAAAAATCAAGCAAATTTAATGTTTGACCAGCCAAAAATTTTTTGCCAATTGGCACAAACGCTCAAATTTTTTGTGTGCCAAAAATCATGTTTTGGCACCAAAAAAAAATACTGGTGCCAATTGGCACAAATTTTTTGTTTGGTCAAACGTTAAATTTCCTTGATTTTTAGACGTTTTAGGGGCTGACTAGGAATGAAAAAAATTTTTGGGGCTGCGCGCCAAATCAATGAATATTTCCTGTTCGCATATTTGAGGCAAACGCAAAGGATTTCTTTTCTAACAGTGTATTAGTATCGTTGTAGCAAACTTTACAGGCTTTCAAGGCTGATGAGTGAAAAAAATTCTGAGTATTCTCTCTTCATTCAGTCAGATTCAAATTTGAAATGAAATGAAAAATATTTATTGCTGTTACAAAAACAAAACGAAAAAAATGCAGAGTGAAATAGATAATTAATATGAAGTCATATAAAGAATAAGATTAGTAAATCGACCCGCAAGAAAAGGAAATATTTTAAGAAATAGATAAACTATGCAGCAATAGGGTGCAAAGGTTACTTGAAAAGTAACAACTTACATGCACCCCCCCAATTCAATTATCAAAGTCTAGAAGTTTAATTTTTTCTTTGAAAGTGTGCAAACTGGGGGAATTAATGATATCAAAAGATAAAGAGTTCCAGACTCTAATATAACAGTTGAAGAAATCAAACTGGCAAGCAGTAGTATGATAAACTGACTTTATTTTCAATCTTAGATCATGATTATGATGCATATTGTTGTTGTTTATACAGAAAAAGTCATCAGGGTTTAGAGTTGTTTTTTTGTGGATTATGTTGTACATGGTACAGAGGGCAGATTCTAATCTAGGAATATCAAGCTTGTGTGGACCTAGCCTTTGAAGTCTATCTTCATAGGACAAACCTGATTTATGACCAAAAATCTTTCTGGTAAATCTATGTTGAACATTTTCGATGTAGCGAACGTCCACTGAAAAATGTGGATTCCATACTGAACTACAGTATTCTTCCTATTATAGGCATTTTTCACGATGTATCTATAGTGTTCTTTAAACTTCATATTAGGATATATAAGAATTCCCAAATCTTTAACATAAATTGCGTTTGATGGGAGATGTTGGTAACAAAGTGTATATTGACACAATGGGTTTTTTTTGCACCCAAATACAAGACATAACTTTTTGCAGTAGATATAGATAATTGCCAGAGGGCAGACCAATTTGAAAGAGTATCAAGGTCTTGTTGAAGAATCATAAAATTTGTTGAGACATTGAAAATTTTTAGATCATCTGCAAAAAAAATTTCACTTTTGATATTGTCAATAATGTAATTTATGTACAAAAGAAGCAAAGTTGGACCTAATACACTACCTTGGGGCACACCACTAGACACTTTGAGCTGAGATGATAGGGAGTTTCCAATTTTGACCCTTTGAAATCTATTCTCAAGAAAATTTGATATCCAGCCTAAAAAGGGACTAGAGAGACCATATTTAGAAAGTTTGAGAAGGAGCTTAGAATGAGAAACTGAGTCAAAGGCCTTAGCAAAGTCAATGTACACCATGTCTTAAGGAGTGTCCTTTGTCCAACTGATTGAGCCATGAGTGTTTTAGGAAAGAAAACTCTTGATCTGCTAAAAGGTTATGCTGATGAAGGAAACTTAAAATTTTATTATCAATAATTTTTTCCATAATTTTGTATGGGACTGAACATAGGGAAACAGGACGATAATTTTCAACCAGGGCTGGGTCACCTTTCTTGAAAATAGGAAGAACAGTTGCAAAATTCCATAACTTGGGAAGGTGGCTCATCTGGAAAGAAACTTCAAAAATTGATGAAAGTGGTTGGGCCAAATGTGTAGCAAGTTTTTCAATCAAAAAAGCACAAAAATTGTCGGGTCCCAGTGCTGTGGATGGCTTGATGATTTTTATGGCTGCTAAAACGATTGGAATTGTGAAAGATACTGATGACAGAACAACGTTTGATCAGTTTTTGAATTCAGGCAAAGTGTCATTATCCAGTGTAAAAACAGATGCAAAATAATCATTGAGAAGTTCACATTTCACATTATTATCTATGATATTAGAATCTTGATGTACTAGAGGGGGTAGGTCTCTAGTAGGTAGAGCATAGGCGTGAGTTTACAAAGGTATAGAAGGCCTTTGAGTAATTTTTTGCAATAATTTGATTTTCTTCAGCTAGTTGTTGTTTAAACACTTCTGATCGAATTGATAAGCTTGCTTTGTAGCAAGATTTCGGCATCTTCGATACTTTTTCCATAATCTAAGCTTTTTGGATAGCAAGTGTTGAATATTTTTATTGTATTTGGATCTGACAGGCTTTTGCTTGACTAATGGAATATATCTATCAATCAGATGAGTTAAAACATCAAGAAGAACTTGATACATTTCTTCAGAATTAATACATGGAGAAAAAAGGTCAGGCCAAGAAACTAGTGATAACTCAGCTCCAATTGCCTCCTAACTCCTTTTGTTAAAATTTCTAAACTTAAGCATTTTATGATTTGTATTAAAACATACTTTAGAACTTATGGTGTTGTGATCACAGTTTGAAAATGGTGGACAGACTTTAACATTTGAGATACTCTTACCACCAAACATACATGTAATTGGGGGGGGAAGTGCTATGGGAACCCCCCCCCCAGAAATTGTCGAGCATATGGCTAGCTATTGGGCGACCCCCCAGGATTTTCCAATCCTATGGCTAGCCATATGGTAGCCCTAGGGACTCCCATAGTCTTAGTCAGAAAATACTGAAAAATGACATTTTTTCCATGAAAAATGTCAATTTTCGAACAAAAAATGGTCAAAAACGTCAATTTTCTCGGCGCTTCGCAGCATAAGTACATATTTAATCATTTTTTAGACAAAAATTACTACTTTTTAAACCGTTTTTCGGACATTTTTCATGGAAAAAATCAAATTTTTTTCCTTCAGGGTCCCCTTCCCCCCAAAATTTTGGGAATTACTGAACCCCGGCCCCAAAAAAGTGCTCCAACTCCCCCCCAGACCTCAGAGCTCTGTTACATGTATGCCACCAAAAAGAAGGTTGATAATATTATTTTCGTGTGTTGGAGTTGTGACCAGTTGTGATAAGTCCATTGATGAAAAGGCATCAAAATATCCTGTGTGAAGTTCTGAATCTGGAAATGAAAAGCATTTTCAATCAAATTTTGGAAGATTGAAATCACCAAGAATTATATTTTCATGACATTGATTTGAAATCCAAGTGATAAGGTTACAAAGCTTTAAATCATAGTCAGGATTAGTAACTTCAAGGTGGACTTGTCTGAAATAAGATTCACCAAAAGTATTTTTGGTAAAAACAAGTCTGTAGGTAGTGGGAGTACATGTAAATTTAAATATTTTTTGGCCAAAATCACTACACCACCTCCAATTCTACCTTCTCAATTGCTACGAAAAACATGTTAAGCATTGAGATTACATAAAATCCGTCAGTTATACAACTGTTTAACCATGTTTCTGTACAGAGAACTCTCTTACAAACACAAAAAGTAAGAATTTCAGAAGATTTAAAACTGAAATTCTTGCTTTTTGTGTTTGCGAAAAAAGTCGAAATTTTTCCCAAAAAAGGCCAAAAAGCATACACTTGTTTGCAAATTTTTTAATTTTTCCAAACCGGGTGGGGGGGGGGGGTTGGGTGATGTTCATACATGTAATTTGGGGGGATGGAAGTGCTATGGGAACCCCTTAGAAATCGTCGACCATATGGCTTGCTATTGGGCGACCCCCCTCCCCCCCGCAGGATTTTCCAATCCAATGGCTAGCCATATCTTAGCCCTAGGGACCCCCATAGTTTTAGTTGGAAAAATACTGAAAAATGTCACTTTTTTCATGAAAAATGTCAATTTTTGAACAAAAAATGGTCAAAAACGTCAATTTTGTCTGCACTCCGCGCCATAAGTGCTCATTTTATCATTTTTAGACAAAAATTGCTATTTTTTGAACCGTTTTTGGGACATTTTTCATGAAAAAATCGAATTTTTTTTTCTTCAGGGACCCCTCCCCCCGAAATTTTAGGAATTACTGACCCTGGGCCCGAAAAAAGTGCTCCAATTCCCCCCAGACCTCGGAGCTTTGTTGAGACCCCTCCCCAAGTACAGGTATGTATAACGTGAAAAAATCTGAAGTGTGGAAAAAAATTTTTGAGGTTTTTCCACAAATGTGGGAGAAAAATTTGAGGTTTTCATTCCATATTGAAAAGATGCATTTTGGTGCATTTTAAAAGATCAAAATCATTATTATTTATTACAGAGCTCAGGTGCAACTTTCAGCATGTCTACCTTCACTTACCATTCAATTTTTGATAGTTTTTATCATCCTGAATGTATTATTTCATGTTTATTTGGCGATCATGCTTGCATATTACATCTTTATATTTAATGAAGATTCGTGATGATGAAGGATAATGAAATAAAATAGATTTTAATTCATTAAAAAAATTATATATTTGCTAGTGCGCAATTAGAAAATGTCATTATAGCTAATGTCCATATGAATCTTTTAATGATCAAGATATTATGGATAAATAATAGTTTGATATATCTTTTTGCCATCTTAAAAAAAATTCGACTTTTGTTTGATGAAAACATTTTCAGTTCAAGGAGAAATTCTTGCTGGTTGGAAATTCCAAATTCCTGCTTGATTGTTTAGTTTCCGAGTTGTAGTCTGCCCAACTGAAAATTTATTGAATTCTTTTCATTGCATTCTAGAATATCGAAATTCCAAAAATCGGAGAAAACGAGTTTTAAAAGTCGAAAACTGGAGCAAATCAAATGTAATACAAGAAAACTAGCTTCTGATGATTTTTCCAGTAAAATTAAGTAAATTGTGAGCAACCAAAAATTTATCTGTGAGCCAAAATTTTCCCTCAAGTTGCACATTTCAACCCTGCCTATACAGAAAATTCTGGGAATAATTATATTCTATCTGACAAAGCCATTAACATATGCACATCTTAATGGCTCTTTAGTAGAAGTAGAATCTATTTCCACTTGCTAATTAACCCTCAACAGTTTCTATCAGTTACATTGTCTTATTTTGTAAAATTGAATTTTTCTTAAATTTTCTCTCTCCAAGCTCATACATGTCATTGAGGTAGTCCTTAATGTCATGAAACTCTACACACAAATGTTGGGACATCCGGCAACTCGAAAAATTTGATAAAAAGTGGCTATTTTGGCTTTTTTCCATATATTTTTGAAATTTTCAGCCTTTTTCATAATTTTTTGAGACTTTTGTGGCATCTTAAGTATTTCAGAATTTAGGGATGTCACCTCAAAATGTTGGGTTTATACCCCCCACAACTGGTCTAACCTCATGCAGGCAGGGTTTTTCTGCACTGCTTGTTCCGCATTTTGAGATTAAATGCCGAAATCAGTCAAAACATTTTCCGCATCCCCATTAAAAATCACTAAAAGCATTAAAAAGTTTCTGTTTTCCGCATGAGCCCAAAAAATCTGCATTGTGTGGAAAAAAATCCCTGCATGCAGGCAGTGTTTTTTTTTGTACTTTACATACAAAATGGTCCAGAGTACAAAAGAAAGCCCACATATTAGATCAGTCAAATCAATCATCAGAGTCATTTTTTGAAAAAGCCAGGTTGCCATATGCAACCCTAGGAAAAACTTTGGCTGCACAGATACATTTTTATTTTCTCACGCTAAAGTTGATAAACTTGCTTAGTTTGATGAGGAAAGTGATTTTTTCAGGCCAGATAGAGGTGCTCAGGCTCTCAGGTAGGCGGATTTATCTCCCCTGACTATCCTATGTGCATGTATAATTATACCCACAAGCAGCGTGAGGCGCCAAAAAATTTTGAGATTTTGTCCTTTTTATGTCCACCAAAACGCATTTTTTCAGTTTTGAATTCCCCAAAATTTTTTCTACAATGAGAGCCATACCCAAAATCTTTTTGCTCTTTCCAAAATTTTTCCTAAAACACCCCATTTGAGGAAAAATGGTGATTGAAACATCATCAGTTTAAGAAATTGAAAGATACTGCCAGTTGAATACAGACGTGCATAGCAAGAATTTTCCAGGGGAGGGTCCATGGACTTTTTCCAAGGGGGTAGGGGCAGAACACCCCATGGGGGGTATGGGGGTATTACCCCCATCTTAGATTTGGAAATTCATTTACTATCCCCATAAAAACAGCTCACTATAGCAAAAAATTTTGGTAGACTTCATCCTCCCCCCAGTAGGTTATACTAATTCGAGAAAAATTGCATAATGTGTGATTCTGAGGAATTACTCACTGCTCTTTTTGACACATTTACTGAGCAAATGATAATGGGAAAGTATGCAACTTCTGTGCCATATAGCAATTTTTAGGAAAGGATATTAGCACATTAATATGTACTACTTGTAGGAAATCATTATAAATATAATTGGGAGATGAAATAATGACTTGTGTATATGTGATTAAACAAAAAATCGCCCCTTGAGAAGAAAAACATTATGTTCTTAAAATTCTGCCTCTTCATCTCTTCTGCAAACTTTCCTGCTATGAGTTGAGACATGTGAGGTCTGTTGATGTGGATCAGGAGTAGTACTTGGTTTCAGACTCGTAGTTCATAGTCTAATGGGATTAATAATTCTAAAGCCACATTCTGCATCAGGACTTTCAATTGAAAGCACTGTTCCAAGCCTAATCAGTGATGGGATAAGCCTATACTGCTCAAGATGCTGGTTGAAACAATGTTTCCAAATGTATGTTGCGCCGATTCTTAAAATGTGCAGGAATCAGTTGGCACAATGGTCTTCAAAGTGTGACTATTCTGTACGTATAATTAGTGCATTGAAGTTGCATGATTGGGAGCTGGAAAATAGAGTTGAAATAGTAAATGTTTTTTGACTGTAAAAAGCATAAAGTAGGGGCATTATTCATTTTTGTAAGTTCTATGCGGTTATAGTACTACAACTCCCCCTCTTTCGCAAAAAGTTGGGAGCAGAGAAAAAAAAAGTCATGGCATATTTCAAGTACTACCCTTAAAATTTACGATTTTACCCCTACCTAAATTTTTGACCTTGGGGACCTCTGATAGGGGGGTTAGGTGAGCAAAAAAACAAAAAAGTTCTATAAGCCTGTTTTCATACAAAATATGCACAATAATAATTAATGAAAAAAGTTCAGGGGGTATTTTGATGATTTTTTGACAGGGGGATGCCAGGGTCTCAGGTATGGGGGTTTACCCCCTACCCCTGTGTAACCCAAATTCTTCCAAATGAAGGGCGGAGCTGTTGAGGCTCTTCCAAATGAAGTTGTTTAGTTAAAATACTACCAATGGTCTTAAAGGAATATAGTTTTTATACTTTCTGGTGAAATTGTGTAGTGGTAAACGCCTTAAGTCCATAGGCTGGTGGATTAGGTTCGATTCATGAGGAAGGTAGGATTTTTCTGTAGTGACAAGGAGTATGTGACATGTGTGCAGATTTTATGCAAATGTGTTCCTGAATATCATGAGCGGCTGCATTTTCGAACTGATCTGGATAGCTGGCATGTTAAGGAGTCCGAAAATACCAGTTTCGACCATAACTGGAAGGGAACCGACTTGTAAAAAAATTCCAAAAATTCATCTTCCAATGTTCTATAGTATTAGAATCCGAAAATTTAAAAAAAAAGAAAAGAAAATCCAAAGCAACAATGATGCAGTTTATCCTAAAATTTCATTTTTGCTAAGCACAGATATGTCAGCTGTCGAATTTGTATGCAATTTAGGTTTTCGGCGCCTTGATTTTTTGTTTCTGAAACTAAGAATTTTGATAAATTCTTATCATAATTGGAGCCCAAAATGAAAATTTTCGTGTTTTATCGATTTTCGATGAATTACTGACTGTTCAAAAAACAATGGTTTTTGTATTGTGATAACTATGGCTGATTTTTCAATTTTTCTTTCTTTTTTTATTTGTTTTTGAAGCAGTTTTACGCAAAACTCATTCTTTCAAAAAGTAATATTTTAAAAAGAATTGCAAATGCCGGTTTTGACCAGTTTTTTTAAACTTCTTGTCGAGTTTTAAGGCATCTTATTTTGGTCATTATTGTCGTTACTATTTTTGCTCTGTCAGCACTGCTTTCCAGAGCTCCCTCATTTTGATCCGTCATCTTGAGTGTGGCCTACATTGTGGTTGTTTTACACCGTTTGCATCCGGAATCAAAAGTTTGAGGACCCTGCCCCCTGGAAAATTCTTGCCGTGCATGTCTGGCGCCGATCATAATAAGATTTGCATGATTGTACTAGTTTTTTAAGTTGGGACAGAATGAAGGTTTGCATTTAGCACAGTCCAGATTTGGTCGTCTCACATTACCAACTCACAAACCAAAACAGCAAAGGTTGCAGGAGCAAATATAACCAAATTTCAAAAGTTGCATTGAATCAGAGTTGCATCGATTTTGATCGAATCTTCGCTGATTCTTGGATAAAAATAATCAAAAAATATTGTATGGGCCTGCATGAGTTGACTTCTTTGATTTGGAAAAACAGGTGTTTGGTTCCGACTCAAATTTGTACCTGGGGATTTTAGGGATAATTTCATCATCCTTCTTCCTAGCTTACAAAAACTGAAAAGTTTTGAAATTGATCCAGATTTTCTTCAAATGTTCAAGTGGGAAAATTTACTGTTCTGTGCAAATTCTCATAATTATCCACAACTTAGTGCGTATATAAACGGGGATAAATTATATGCCAATGAATTACGACAGAGGATGAAAAATTGAAGGAATTAAAAAAAAATATTCATTATTTTTGTCACTTTTACTAATTTTCACATTTTTTTGTTTCCATTGATTTTTCCTTTTTTATTGGTATTCATTTTTAGTCGTACTTTTGTTTTTTTAACATTTTCATTCACTATTTCCTTCTCATTTCCTAATTATTTTTATTCATTTTTTATTTTTTATGCTTTGTTTTTATGTTTCAGTACTCTTATTCATTTTTCTTTTTTTCTTTCAATTTATATTAACTTTTTTGTACGCATTTTTTACCTCGATAGTTTCTTATTTATTTTTCTCTCTTTTTTTATCAATTTTTTCATTATTTTCATTTATATTTCAATTTTTTGTTTTAATATTTTTTCTGAATGCTCAATAACTTTTCATGCGTATGAGGCCTATATACGTTTTCTACGCCTATCAAAATCTACACTATTTTCTTTTATGCTTTGTGCATATAACATGTCAAAAATGGTTTGTTTTGGTCGTTTTCTCCAGAACTTTTTTCCTTCCATTTTCTCAAATTTTTTGTTTTCATATATTAATTATTTCCATTCATTTTTTAATTTTTTGTTTTCATTTTCTATCAGTTTTATTCTTTTTTCATTCTTATCTATTTTTTCCTTCTCATTTCTTATTTATTTTCATACTTCATTTTTTCTTTTCGTTTCCAGCCTATTTTTTCTTCTCATTTCCTTATTATTTATATTCGTTTTTATTTTCTATTTTTTTTGCTCCATTACCTTTATTGATTTTACATTTTCTTCTCTTTCAATTTAAATTAATTTTTTTCTACTTATTTTTAACCCAATTGTTTGTTTTTTTTTCATGAAATTTAGTTTTTTTGATTTTTATTTGGTGTTTGCATCATGGTCATCTGCAGGAATAGTTGTTTCTTTTTTTCAGATATTTAGAATCTGCGTCAATCACGTTATGACTATGGACAACGTCATCATTATTACGGAAATCTTGAAATATTTCAACTTCCAAGAATTATGTATAGCGGAGCGAATAAATCCAAATTTCAAAAGTTGCGTCAAATGGGAATTGCATCGGTTAAAATGTGTCGATTTTGATCGAATATTTACTGGTTCCTGGATAAAAGTTTTGAACAAAATTGAAGCGTGTTGTTCCGGCCTGCGTCATTTAAAAAATTTCAGTGGGGTGACGTCTTTTGTGGTTGAGAAACAGTGCTTGGATTCGCCTGATCCATTTACAGAAGAGGATTTTAAAGAAAATTTCTTTATCCTTCTTCGTAGTTTAGAAAAACTGACATGTTTGGAAATTGATTCAAGTTTTATTGAAATATTTGGCTGGGGAAATGCATTGAATTTGGTGGAAAACTTTCGCAATTTGAAGCAACTTGGTGCCGCTATCGACGTAGATGAAATATCTAACAATGAACTACGAGAGAGAATAGAAAAAGTAATTATTGGCCATTCCGCCTTGACGAAATTAATAGTTGTTCAAAGTTACGATTTATGGATTTATTTATCATCATGTCGAAATTTGACTGATTTCACACTGAGACTATGTAGAACAATGGGCAGTGCACATTATGAACAATTGTATGCATTGCTGGATGTTAATTTGAATTTAGAAAGTTTGGACATTTCTAACGTATCACATGATAATCTTCAGCTGATCGAAAAGTTGATGAGGTTGCCCAAATTGAAGAGTTTGACTTTGCGCATTTGTCAGTTCGATTACACCCAGCTTGATGACGATTTATCTTATCACAGAATTATGAAAGATTTGTATTTCGTTTCTTTGCAAAATATTGAGGTTTACTGTGAAGACTCCGAAAGTCAGGCAAAATTCGTTGCTTTTCTATTATCACGTAGTCCCCTGTTGAAAGAAATTTCTTTGGAAGTTGACGCCAGAAATTCGGCGTTTCATCGCATCCTTTTCAACAAATTCCCACTTTATGATCGAATTGAAATTTTCAAATTAGACTTTTTGCCAGCGCCAGATGATGTACAGTCGTTTATTCACAACGAAATATCAAAAATGGTTAATTTAAAGTGTTTATGGATAAATAAAAACAGTTTTTGCTCCGGTGATACTGAAAAGATCAGCAAATTAAGGAAATTAAAATGGTAAGTTCCAATTCTGCTAATTATATTGATATCGGCTAATTTTTGTTTCGTGACGAAGGGCCGAAAGAATAATTTTGTCCTTCCCCTTGTTCAGAAAATCATGCTGATTACTTTTTATCTATGCTGTATTAGCGAAAACGATTCCTGAGCGCATGGAATGCTGCTGAAGGGTGACCAATTTCAACGCAAGAAACAAAAAATTCGTGACTTTGGGATGAAATTAACATAAATGAACAGGAAGAAGCCTAAAGGGTCATTTATGCTTGACTTTTCCAACAAAACGAAGCAGAATTCAATGAACACAACATCATTGAACCGAAGCAAAATTTTCGTCCGGTTGAAGGTTACTATGGGTCATTTTCTAGAAAATTATAGTTACGCTTTGCCATTTGCGAAGTGCATTTTCAAGCTGAACTTTTCAAACTGCTGGTGATCTGTTCCGTTCCATCGAAAAAGACAAGCATAAGTTACCCTTAAGCCTAAGAACAAGATACTTGAAACTGAAAAACGACCATCTGCCGAAAAGTAACATGAACTACAGTGTATTGCCTGTCATGTGCATCATTACTACAATTTGCATATTTTTGACTGCTAAAAAACCTGTATCCTTCTATTTTTTAATCTGAATCGATTGTTGAAGGTGTAAGCTGTCGAAAAACGTTTATTTTGTTGAGTTTTGGACCTCATTCCCGAAAAATATTTCGCCCTCGATATCTTAACAAACATTAGAAATATGTTTTTTTATAAAACTGTCTTTTCAAAATCGATTGCGATGCCTTTTTCTGAGTAGGTATGCTGCTGAACTGTTTTTTAATTCTTAAATTTTTTTCAGTCTGCGTTGGTCAGCAAAGCCTACTGCAGCTTTGAAAATGATGAGTTCCAGCTCTTTGTTGGAGGGTATGAATTTATACAATAAATTTGCTTCCCCAGAATCGTTCGACCTCATTTTGGATCAATGTCCAAATTTACGTTATTTTGCCGTCGACATCCTTGATGCCGAGCAAATCCGGAAATTGCCCCTTAAAGCACCCAACCTGCAATATTTCTTAATAGACAAGTGTTCAAGCAGGCACGTATCCCCAATCAAAGACGCATTAACATACGCAGTTCAAAATTTGCCAAATTTACGTCAATTATTCATTCCTGAGGAGCTGTACGATTCATTGTTGCGACTCAAGCCGGTGCTGTACAATTCATTGTTAGGACTCGAGCCGGTGAAACGTTTGTCTAGGCAAAAAAGATTATCTATCATTACCGGCTGGCATTGCCCTTCTCCGTATGGCTTGATCAATGAATGGATTCATCGTTGCTGCGAAGAAAACCCATCCACCTAAAATATTGGAACATGGAGAAACTTTGGGCGTCTTTTTTTCTTTAAATCAGATTTTTTTTAGTTGGTTCGTAAACATGTTGTTCTTCCAATCGCCGAATCCCGTTTTTTTGTTTGCAATCGTATCAATGTACTACGAATTTTTTATAGAACAGTTCAGTTTTGTTATCATTTTCACAAAAAAAACTTTCTTGAAATGCAAAATTGTTCTCATAATATTGAAGTTAAACATAGAAAAGTTTTAGATTTCCTGCTATGATTTGCTGTCTTTTCTTCATCTTCACAAAAAACAGGAAAACATTTTTGAAAAGTAAAAATTTTATAATTTGTATGTCAAATTGAGACAAATAGCAATTTCTTTCCATAATATTCAATCGTTTCTATAGAGGAAGCTCAAAGATTTTTTCAGAATGCGAAAAATTTTCTATAATTTTGAACTAAAATTCGGAAAAATCGTAATTTATTTGAGTATAATTTCTGTTTTTTGCAGAAAAACCAGGAAAAATTTTCTCGAGATGCGAAAATTTTATCCTGAATTTGACGTAAACTTGACAGAAATCGCAATTTTTTGGTAAAATTCCCCATCATTTCTATTGAAAAAACCTAGATAACTTCGTCAAAATACACTAATTTTCTCATAAATTTAAAAAATTCGCAAATTACTGCTATATTTTCCATTAAGCTGGATAAATTTTCTAAAATGCTAAAAGATTCCTCCTGGTTTGGAAGCAAAATTGGAAAAAATAGCTAATTCCTGCTATAATTTTCTGTTTTTCAATAATTTTCACGAGAAAAACTCGAAAACATTTCTGAAATGTAAAAATTATTTGATAATTCTCATCTCAAATTAAGAGAAAGCAATTTATTGCTATAATTTTCAGTCGTTGCTATCAAGTAGATCTGATGATTTTTCAGAGTGAAAATTCTACAGTATTACCCAGTGTAAAAAATGTTGATGACGAGAGGTACCAATCTTGTCACTTTTGGAAAATCATTATGTAGAATATAGAATCATCAAGTAGAATTTTTAGTTATGTTGGTATTTTGTTGTCATAATCCTGTTCTAACAGCCATGTTTGATGTTGCAGACAAATTATCGCATTTGTCTGAAAATTACTGTGAAATGATGTAATCACGGGTCAGACTGGACGTCGGATCCACTATTTTTCTCCACATCTGCACTATAATAATGTGGGAAAAATCTGGAATGTGGAAAAAATCTTGTGGTCTTTCGAGTGTTTTCAGCTCTTTCATACATTCTGATATTTTTAGGGTCGTTATTTATTTAAAATTGAATGAAAAATTGTAATTTTCTGTAGAACAAGGTTTCCAGAAAACTATCTGACAGCTTAATAGACTTCTGGAGAATCAATTTTCCGTAGATTTATTTCAAAAATTATATATGAATTTTCTGGTCAAAAATCCTGATTTCTGAAAATTTGGCATTTGAAAAATTTCAAAACTAGTGATTTATGCGCAAACTTTCGTATATCAAAAAGCTACGAGTAAGAAGAGTAGAAATTTTTCAGAAATGCTTCCATGAAGCTTTTGAATTCAATTTACGTCGAAAAAGGAAAATCACTCCAAAAATCACAGAAAATTTACATACGTGTTTGTTGATCTTTTTTGAAAAATGTGGATTGTGAATGTTTAGTGATTACCGATTAAAACACGAGCTGAGCATACCTGTAAGACCTCCGACCAGTTGGGAGGGGGGGGTAAATCCAAAATTTGGGGGGCAGGCGTCGAAAAAGTCGAAATTTTTCCCAAAAAAGGTCAAAAAACACTGTTTTGCAAATTTTTTTTCAATTTCCTCCAAACTGGGGGGGGAGGGTTGGGTATATGGTTGGCCAAGCTGGGGTGGGTTCCCCCTCCCAAATACAGGTATGGAGGTGAGACTTACGTTCAAGATAAAAAGGAACCATTAAGGATTGAGTGGTAAAGAAGAGTACACATACTAAAAGTTGCAGCTGAGCTAATTAATATGTAAAATAATGATGATTCGAGTTTTTTGGATTCGAGTCTTGTAAAATGCATCAAAATGCAGTTTTTCTGTATCCAATAGGGTTGGCGGGCTAATGTAGCTGCTAATTCTAAATAGTAAGCCAGACGGTTGCCTGACTTCCAGGACATGCGTTTAATCATTTCCTGGCCTTCTCTAGTATAAATATTTAAAAAGTTATAATTTAGCAGTGCATTAGTTTCATAGTGGCACTCCGCTCTTGAATGTGGTCATGCCAAATGATAGGCCAATGGCATGAATTTGCAGATCAGCTCTAACTCCGGAAAGTTTCGCTCATCTAGCATACTCAATATTTTGGCCAAGTTTGGCATATAAAAGTTTGTCTTTTAGACTTCTTTATGGCCGTCTATACTCACTGGGTAATGATTGTTGGAAGAAAACACTTCTTCTGGGTTGTTATCAGGCTTCCCCGCTTGTTGCCAGTAAAGCTTAGCATTTTCATAAAGAGTCAAAGATATCTTACCGTCTAAATCCCAATAGGATCCACCTGATTTGAGATTTTCCACAATATCCTTGGCAATGTTGACCCAGTCTGGTATTTGTACATTCTGGATTTCATCAGGATCACAGTCTTCGGTGTACCCATCATCTTTTAGTGGTTTGCTATCTCTCGGGAGTAGCAGATAAAAACCACTTGGCAACTGGACGCCTTGAGGACGAAGGGGATTACACTTCGTAGGTGTGGTATAATAACCAGCATTATTTCCCTGCATTTGTACTGCCCAACGGTTATGCATTTCACACTTCATCATATGGTATACCATATTAGGCTGTACCTGATCAGTTTCCATTACTGGGGAGCCTAGCCCCATTTCTCTGTTCACATTGCCTGGTATTAGTAAATATTGTTGATAAAAATGTAAGACAACGGTATTGATCTGTTTGGGATCAACCTCGTCATGATCAAAAATCTGCATTTGAATAAGCAGTTGATCGGCCATGCCATAGTGAATCGGGGTAAACATGACCAATAAGGAATAATATGCGTCTAGAGCTGCGTACCTAAGCTCTTCCGGCAATATTCCTCTTTTGGCAAACTGATCACGGTTCGCCTTTAGCGAAAAATCATATTGATAGGGGCCCACATCTTTTAAATAAAATTCCGTGACCAATCCCTTTAATCGAAAGGTTTCGACACGAATACCCATCTGAAAACATTTTTTCTCTAGGTTAACCCCTACCATGGTCAAGCCGAAACGGTCTAGATCAAAGTATCGACCCTTGGTCTTCCTTAGATGTTTCTGTAAGGGGACAGTTTTGTCCCTATCCTTATTGTATCGCCCTACACCACATATGTTGTAAATACTTACCAAGTCCTCCAATACCGAGTGTCCGGCGAATAGCATGTCGGTTGTTGAGGAAATCATGGCTGCTTGTCCACTCCTTGACCATTAAGGTTGTCGTATCAATAACGTAGGTTTGGCTGTTGGTGAGTGCCAAGCTTACCTACCCGGCAAACTTTTTTCCCATCGGATTGTGGACCTCTCTCATCTTGAACAAGGATTCTCCTTATCCTGATGGACTTTTTCTACCTCAAATCCACAAACTGGCTGTCCTCTGAAAATTGATACTTCTTGGATACAACAGAGTACTTAACTAATATTCCCGATGTCTACCATAGGTGGTTCCTTGGGATTAGCTGGCCAGTATCCAAAAGTGGCTTTAAACCACTGGTCCAGTTCATGGATCCCTACGACCCTTTTGACGTTGTAATCTGAACATTGAAAGATACTATAACTTTCTTTACTTATTTCTGTAATAAGAGTATAACATAATAAAGGAAATGACAGATAAAATAAAATGGAAAAGAAATATATGGGAAAAAATGGGGAGTACCAACATTTGCATAATTTTACATTTTCATTTTGTGTTAAAAATGATGCCTTATTTACATGCTGCACATTAATGAGTCAAGTTTGTGAATTAAAAATTCGTATGTCGATAACCTCCAGTAATAATATTATAATTTAAATGGCTGAAATTCCATGTCATAAGTTACAGTATCCTTCAAAATGCACATCATCGACCAAATCATTAGCTTAACCAATTAAAACCTGCAAGAAGAAATTCGAGTAGACATAAATTTTACGCGGAAAACAGGAGTATACTTAGTACCTTATGCCCTGTGTTGACATTTTAAATCAATAAGTAAATGCACACACAGAGCATAAAAATTATTGGGGGTTCCAGTGCAATTCTTTCTTTTAAAATGCTTAACATTTCCAAATGAAACTGATAAATTTCCACGTAAATTTTCATGTAACAACAGCTTTTGACTTGCTGCAATTGTGCACTAAAAATAAAATATGATTCAAAAGAGAAACGATTCAAATTAATACGAAAATTTTGAATATTGTGATGGAGATGAGAAACACACTCGCAATGCCCTGTACAACACCTAATAATCACAACAGTCTGCCAATAGCGGCCAACTCTTCAACCAACACTCTGGCCGACTTTTACCATAATGAAGATGACTATAATCCCATTCATACACCAATTACTGAAATGCTAGAAAAACCTCCACCTGCTTCAGCCGTCTTTTGTTCGCCGTTGTTACAAGTACCTCAAACAATGACGACCCAAAATTTTCTTTCTCAAAGCGAAATTGAACTTATTAGACAAACAGCATTCATTTTGTACAAAAATGTTACAAAAGCTATATACACCTCAGGAATTAATGAACAGTAACGTACGGGGTGTGCAAGGAAAAGAACCATTGTCATCGTGGCGTATTCAACACATCAAAGAAACTGTTATGATTGGTTTTCCACCCCAAACAAACGAAAAATATGCTGATGTTTGGAGAACATGCCACAAAGCAATTGATGCTTTTCTAAAATCGGGGAATAAAAGTGCTCAGTAAATTTGTTGTGCATAATGTACAGTAATCGTTTGTTTTTCATTCCTCATGTATAAAAAATTCTCTCCATGAGAGAGAAATTGTATCGAACAAAAATAAAAATAGTAATTTGTGACGGAAAAATAGTAAGACTGAAGAACTGGTAGTAATTTGGTCTTGAATTCATGTTCACACTCAGTACACTATGAAATATTCATTTGCAATCTCTTTGATGAATTATTTCTCGTTTAAATTTTTCCACAGTTAGTGATGGTCACACTTGTTTACCACACTTTCATGATCCTATGACTTCCACAGCTAAATAAATAATTTTCGGATATTTCACTCCGACAGGGAGAAAATCGTGATCAATGGCCCCCGAAATGTTTCAAGTGTTGAAAAAGGCAAAGGTATTGATTTTTTTCCAACTCAAATCAGAAATGCCAATTGAGTGAAAAAAACGTGTGCTAGCGCTCGAAAAAAATTCCCGGCTACAGGCTTGGGGTGAAGCATACAAAAAGGCCATTAAAATGCTTCTGATTCAGCCACGCCTACATTAGGGGTCGGGACCAACAGGAATGGGTGAAATTGCTTCCCGTCTGCAATCCCGCAACAAGTGCTTATTCTGCAAAGTTCAGTTTAAATCTAAAAACGGTAAATGATGCTTTTGTGTTCAATATTTAAATAGCCGAGGATTAACTTGTTTATAGCTTGTAATCAGCAGAACTTACTGTACTATGTGAATTCTAAATCGTATGTTACATAAAATGAGTGTATTAAACATATCTTCACAATCGATTTAGTTCTGAGACTTTGTGCTCTACTTTATTTTCTAAAAAAGCCGAGTGGGATTTAATGTGACACTTTCCCATAGTTTTTGACACCAAATTCAGTAAAAAAATTCAACACAGTTGGGAGCGATCTGTGTGAGGTGGGACATGAGGGTACAAACTATCCAAGGTCTTTGAAACTTATAAATTTGTTGCGAAAAAAAAAATTTTGGTGAACTTTTTTTGAATTTTTTGTCTCAAAAAACGCCAATGTCCATCCCTACACCCTCATAAAAATTTTGGAGATGCACATGTTTGGTTGGGAAGTGTGTTGATACACTCAGCTGCAGAATATACTTTTTCATAGACATGGAAAATTTGTTTCGAGAAAAAATGAATATCATCCAATAAATATAACGAAAGTGAATTTTTCCCAACTTTGACCAAAGTTCTCAAAAATCTTCTCCACTTCTTTTTCTAACTTGGCAACTATGCAAGCAAGTACACTCTCCTTTTTTCTTCCCCATTGGGACATTTGCTAACTAGTTCACCTATTTTAAGTGGGCCTCAGCCATGCATGAAAACGTTCGTACACGCCCATCGAAGTTTTAAATTTGGTCATCTTCACACCAAAGAAACAATTAAATGCAATCTTAAAGCTACAATATCTTACTTCTTGTTAAAGTAAGATTTGGAAACCGCATACATTTAAAGCACGTTGTAAACAGAGTCTAAAGTGACCATTTCCATTGAATTTCCCATGATCAAGAATTCCTCAACCCGGAAAACTTCAGAAATACCTTTTTTTAAACACAGAACCATATTTTGTGTCAAGTGACTGTGTTAATTGAATGTCCATTGAATTCTCGATAATCAGAAACCTCATCCCCGAAAAATAAAAGAAGTATAATTGTTTACACTCAATATAATTTTGTGTGTAAAATGGTTGCATCCATTGAATTAATTTCGGTCAAAAACCCCTTTCACCAAAGAATGACCAAAATACGCTCGGTTATACTCAGTATAATTTTTTGTGTAAAGTGACCACGTCCATTGAATTCTATATCATACATGTAACGGAGCTCTGAGATCTGGGGGGCGGGGTTGAGCCACTTTTTTGGGGCGGGGGGTCAGTAATTCCCAAAATTTCGGAGGGAGGAATCCCTGAAGGATCGATTTTTTCATGAAAAATGTCCAAAAAACGGTTCAAAAAGTGGTAATTTTTGTCTAAAAAATGATAAAATATGTACTTACGGCGCGAAGCGCAGAGAAAATTGACGTTTTTGACCATTTTTTGTTCAAAAATTGACATTTTTCATGAAAAAATGACACTTTTCACTATTTTTCGGACTAAAACTATGGGGGTCCCTAGGGTTACCATACGGCTAGCTATTGGAAAATCCTGGGGGGGGGTCACCCAATGGCTAGCCATATGGTCGACGATTTCTGGGGGGTTCCCATAGCACTTCCCCCCCAATTACATGTATAATTCTAAATCATATGTTATATAAAATGAGTGAATTAAACATATCTTCACAATCAGTTTAGTTCTGAGACTCTGTGCCGTACTTTTTTTCTAAAAAAGCTGAGTGGGATTTTATGTGCCACATTCCCAAAGTGGATTCCTTTTGTTGACATAAAATTCAGTAAAAAAGTCCAACACAGTTGGGAGCGATCTGTGTGAGGTGGGACATGAGGGTACAAACTACACAAGAGTTTTGAAACTGGAGAATTTGTTACGAAAAAAAAAATTTGGTCAACTTTTTCTGAATTTTCTGTCCAAAAAAACCAAGGTCCACACATGTACCCACCTCAAGATTTCGGAGATGCACATGTTTGGTTGGAAAGTGCGTTGATGCACTCAGCTGCAGAATATACTTTTTCATAGACATGGGAAATTTGTTTCGAGGAAGAATGAATATCCAATATAATGGAAGTGAATTTTTCCCAACTTTGACCAAAGTTCTCAACAATCTAGCCCACTTCTTCTTCTAGAATGGCAACTATGGAGGCAAGTATATTCTTCTTTCTTTTTCCCCATGGGGGCAATTGCTAATAAACTAGGCCACCTGTTTTAAGTGGGCCTCAGGCATGCATGAAAAAGTTGTATAAGGCCATTGAAGTTTTGAATTTGGTCATCTTCACATAATAGAAACTATAAAAAACAATCTTAAAGCTACTATATCTCACTTCTCGTAAAAGTAAAAGATGTGGAAACTGCATACATTTGAAGCACGTTGTAGTCTAAAGTGACCATTTCCATTGAATTTCCCATTATCAAGACTTCCTCAACCCCAAAAACCATGGAAATACCTTTTTTACACACAGAACCATATTTTGTGTCAAGTGACTATGTCCATTGAATTCTTAATGGTCAGAAACCTCATCCCCCAAAAAAAGAAATAAAATTGTTTACACTCAATACAATTTTGTGTGTAAAGTGGATGCATCCATTAAATTATCTTCCATCAAAAACCCCTTTCATCAAACAATCACCAAAATAGGCTTGGTTATACTCAGTATAATTTTTTGTGTAAAGTGACCATGTCCATTGAATTACATATGATCACAGACCTTAGCACCCGAAAAATCCTGAAAAGGCTACTGGTTCATTGAAACTGGAAAAAATTCTTTTTTTAAAGCTGTGAGTATTTTATAACAAAACTGCCAAATTTCGCGGTTCTTGGCACTTTGGACCACCCTATAGTTGAACTGAGGCCATATTTAAAAAAATGAAAAATCGCATTTGAGATCGAACCCCAGAGATGCTCAGGATGAAGAATGGAGCTTGGATGCGCCACACCCATCGTGGAGCATAGTGGAACTGGCCTTAAAAAGTGCATTTTTTGCATAATTTTGGAGCCGCGTCGTGCACTTGCAGATGGAGGTGATGTGACAGAAGGCATCCCATAGTTTGCCCTTATGCTCGAAATTATGAAAAACCCCAAGGTTCTATCTTTCACCGTTTTGGTTTTACGTTGGGGGCCACGAAATTTGGGGGCCAAGTATATTATAGGTTGACGCTGTTCCGCCAATTATGATTCTAACTATGAGATTATTCAAAACTTTGAGCATCAAAGAAGTTCAGCTTGGCTTTAGGCTGTCACTCTTGTTAAAATAATCGGCAAAGTTGGAAACTTACACTTTCAATTTCCACAGTTCGCTGACCATTTGAACATCAAAAAATGGAAAATTAGCGGAATGTAACCAGAAGTACTTTAAATTCGTCATTTTCGATATTTCGTTGCAAATAAATGACTGATGTTCACGTCTCAGTTGAAGGCCGATTGTGAAAATTTCAATTTGATTGTAAAGGGAAAATTTGTCAAAAAGGGTGCCATAAAATTCCAATTTCAGACACCGTACTAGCAAACAAAATTGTTTCAACAGGGGACAACGAGATAATGGAAAAGCGAAAATTTTGCATGACTTTCGAATTTCTCACAGCGAATATTGATATTTTGCAAAGAAACGAAATATAAATCTCTCATAATTCTGTAATGAGGTAAATCGGAATCTTCATCGAGGTTGGTGTGCGACTGACAAATGTCCAAGAACAAACTTTTCAATTTTGGCAACCTCATCAACTTTTCGATCAGCTGAGGATTACCATGTGATACCTTAACAAAATTCAGAATTTCTAAATTCAAATTAAAATCGAGCAATGACAACAATTGTTCGTATTTTCGACTGTCCATTCCTTCATCCAATTCCAATATAAAATGAGTTAAATTTCGACACAATGATAAATCAATCCAAAAATCATCACCTCGGATAATTTCCAATTTCATCAAGGTGGAATGGCCGATAATAAGTTTATTTATTCTCTCTCGTATTTCATTGTTGAATAATTCACTCCCGTCTATATACACACTAAGTTTCCGCAAATTATGAGAATTTTCCACAAAGTCCAGTGAATTTTCCCAGCGAAATGAATCACAAAAAATAAATACATTTTCAAACATGCTAATTTTTGTAAACTTGGAAGAAGGATAAGGAAATTTTTCGTAAAATTCGCAACTATCAATGGCTCAGGTGAATCAATCAAATCCCTTTTTCCAGAGCAAGTTTAAATTTTTTGAGTGATGCAGACGGGAACAATATCTTTGAATTTCGCCCATAACATTCTTCCAGAAAAAATTATGTATTTGATCAAAATTGATGTATTTCAACCAACACAACTCCCATTCGACGCAACTTTTGAAATTTGAATTTATTCACTCCGCTATGCACAATTCTCCGAAATCAAAATATTTTAAGATCTCCCTAATAATGAGGACATCATTCATATCAATAAAGCGATCGATGGTGATTCTTACTATCTGAACAAAAGAAAATTTTACTTGCAGAAGAGAATGACATGCACATAGGGGGTTGGGTGGGGTTGAGGGTAGACCCTCCTACCTGAGACCCTGTACACCCCCTGGTCCAAAAAATCGTCAACACTCCCCCCAAACTTTCTCTAGGACACCTTTTTTATGATTTTTGCATATTTTGCATTAAACGTATGGTTGCGGAGCTTTTTTTCCTGTTTTTTCTGCTCGCCGACACCCATCTCCCCACCACCAATATGAAAAGTGGAAAATTCTTGCCATGCATATCTGTTGTAATAGAGAGATAGGAATGTTCAGGCATCAGTGCTACAGTATCTAGCACCAGCCGGCACCAAATGTTCTTTTCGTAGATACCAGAATTTTTGTGACATATACTAGTTTGTTAGAAAATACCACTACGGGCCAGAAAAAAGAAGAATATACTCGCTTGGATAGTTGCCAGGCTAGAAAAAGAAGGGGACTAGATTCTTGAGAACTTGAGTTGAAGTTATAAAAAAAATCACCTTCATTATATTAGATTTTCATTCTTTCCAAAAAAATTTCCACGGCTGTAAAAAAGCACATTCTGCTGCATCATGCATTTTGTCCTACCTCTGGCATCAACTACAGTAACATTTTTCTTGGTGAAAATTATATGCACATGACTTCAAATGTGAAGAAATGGTGAACCAATAGCATTCTAACTCCCGACTGATTCAAAACATCTGCCTCTCCCACTAGCTGGAAAATAGTGAGGGAGGCATATTATAGACATTTTCAGAACTATAAAGAAACCTGAGGTTGGTTGCACTTTCCCAACATGGGGATAATCTCAACATTGAGTTTGAATTGATGATTCTGAGTTTGAGCTAATCACAACGTCCAAATTATTTTCTTCCAGTGAATAAACAATACTCACTTCAGGATTAACTAATACTTGGCATGAAGTTCGAGTTTGGGAATTGCACAAATTTTATATTTATTTGTTTTGGGGATAATTGAGCTCGTTATAGTCCTGATGGCATTCAAATTACACGCAACTTGAGATCAAACCGAGTGGCTTTTTTGCTCAAAATTATCTTGAGCTCGATCTGAGACCCCTTTAGTGCAACTGAGCCTTGGTTACAGTCATTGGATTCCAATAGGCAAATGGGAGAACAGGGTAAAGCAGACAAAAATCCTGGTTCAGCCACGCCAACATTATGGGTGTGCGCCAATGCCTGTGTCCAGTTCTCCCCCACCATACTCGCACTCCCATGGCAACAGTGTGGCATTCTGAAAGCAGGACTGAAGCGACAGGGGTGGGTGAACTTGCTTCCCGTCTGCCATCCTGCCAAAAGCTTGCACTCTTTCTGTAAATTTCAGCTTAAGCCCAAATACTGGGAATGATGCTATTTTTTAATAGCTAAATAGAGGAGAATAAATTTGCTTATAGTTTGTAATCAGTAGAACTTATGGAGTGAATTCTATATGATATGCTATACGAAATGAGTGAATTAAAAATATCTTGCACAATCGATTTAGTTCCGAGAAGACTTTGTGCTGTAGCCTTTTCTAAAAAAACGAGTGGGATTTCATGTGCCACTTTCCCAGAATTGATTCCTGTTATTGACACTAAAAAGATCAAAAAAGTTTAACACAGTTAGCTCACATGTGTGAGGGAGGACATGGGGTTGGGGGTACAAACTACCCCAAGGGTTTTAAAACTGGATAATTTGTTATGAAAAAAAATTTTTTTAGTCAACTTTTTCTGAATTTTTTGTCTCAAAAAACGCCAAAAAAAAACCAAGGTCCACCCCTGTACCCTCCTCAAAATTTTGAAGATGCACAAGTTTCGTTGTGGAGTGTGTTGATGCACTCAGCTGCAGAATATACTTTTTCACAGACATGGAAACCTTCTTTATGAGAAAGAATGAAAATTCAATATTAGAAAAGTGAATTTTTTCTAAATTTAATCCGAGTTCTCTAAAATCTAGTCCACTTCTTTTTCAAGCTTGGTGACTGTCCAAGCAAGTATATTCTTCTCCATTCTGCCCCATCGGGGCATTTTCTAATAGACTAGCCCACCCCTTTTTTGTGAGCTCAGCCATGTGTGAAAACCTTCGTAGAAGCACATTTAAGTTTTAAATTTGGTCATCTTCACATCTAAGAAACAATAAAAAAATCTTAAAACTATGAATTCTCACTTTCCGTCAAAGTAAAAGATACATAAACTACATAGAACATTAAACACATTGTAAACATAGTGTGAAATGGCCGTTTCCATCAAATTCCCAGTGATCAAGAACCCCTCAACCCAAAAAACCATAGAAATAGTTGTGCACAAAAAAGCCTGCTTACAGTTACGCTTTTCTGGGCTCATATGTCTGCAACATCAAACATGGCTGTTAGAACAGGATTCCGACAAATAAATAAAAAAAAACAAAAAAAACTTCTACTAGACGATTCTATATTCTTAGATAATTTTCCAAAAGTGGGTAATACAGTAGAATTTTCACACTGAAAAATGCCTAATTCTACTTGATAGAAACGATTGAAAATTATAATAATGAATTGCTCTTTCTCTCAATTTGAGATGAAAGTTATCAAATATTTTAGAAATGTTTTCTAGTTTTTCTGGTAAAAATGATTGAAAAACACAGAAAATTATAGCAGGAAATGGCGATCTTTTTCCACTTCAAAACTGGGAGAAATTTTTTTGCATTTTAGAGAATTTTTCCAGCTTTATGGAAAATATAGCAAAAATTTGCGAAATTTTTCTAATTTTATTTTCAAACATTTGTATTTTGACTAAGTTTGCTAGGTTTTTTCAATAGAAATGATGGAAAATTTTACTAAAGATTGCGGTTTCTGTCAATTTTACGTCAAAATCAGGAAAAAATTTTCGCATCTCGAGAAAATTTTCCTGGTTTTTCTGCAAAAACATAAATTATACACAAAGAAATTACGATTTTTCCAAATTTTAGTTCGAAATTATGGAAAAATTTTCGCATACTGAAAAATCTATCAGCTTTTTTTTTTATAGAAACGATTGAAAATTATGGCCAGAAATTCAAATTTCTCTCAATTTGACATACAAATTATAATAAAATTTTTACTTTTCAAAAATGTTTTCCTGTTTTTGTGAAGATGAAGAAAAGACGGAAAAGTTCTGCGGAAAATTCGCAGTACATTGATGCAATTGCAAACAAAATAATGGGACATATGCCAATTGGAACAACAACATGTTTACGAACTAACTAAGGGAAAAAAATCTGATTTAAAGGAAAAAACACATCGAATGTTTCTCGATGTTTCAATATTTTAGGTGGATGGGTTTTCTTGGCAGCAAAGATGAATCCATTCATCGATCAAGTCGTGTGGAGAAGGGCCATAGCATTGATCATGGGCAATGATCGATAATCTCTTTCGCCTGGACAAACGTCTCACTGGCTCGAGTGGTAACAATGAATCATACAGCTCCTCATGAATGACTAATTGACGTAAATTTGGCAAATTTTCCAGTGCGTAGGTTAATGCATCTCCGATCTGGGATAAGTTGGAATAGGAGTACTTGAGTATTAGAATATATTGCAGGTTGGGCGCTTTGATGGGCAATTTTCGGATTTGTTCGGCATTCAGGATGTCCACGACAAAATAACGTAAATTTGGGCATTGATCCAAAATGAGGTCGAACGATCCCGGGGAAGGACATTGATTATAATAATCGTATAAATCCAAACCTAACAACGAAGAGTTGGACCGCATCATTTTCAAAGCTGCAGCATGATTTGCTGGCCAAGGCAGACTGGAAAAATTCAAGAATTAAAAAACAGTTCAGCAATAAACCTACTCAGAAAAAATTCTCGCAATCGGTTTTGAAAAGACAGTTTTATAAAAAAACCTATTTCTAATGTTTGTTAAGATATCAAGGGCGAAATTTTTTTCAGCAACGAGGTCCAAAACTCAACAAAATAAACATTTTTCGACAGCTTACCACCTTCAACGATCGATTTAGATTAAGAAAAAGCAAGATGTAAATTTTTGAGCAGTTAAAAACATGCAAATTGTGGAATCATGACAGGCAATGCACCGTAGTTCATGTTACTTTTGGGCAGATGGTCGTTTTTCAGTTTCAAGTATCTAGTTCTTAAACCTAAGAGTAATTAATGCTTGTCTTTTTCGACGGAACAGAACGGATCGCCAGCAGTTTGAAAAGTTTAGCTTAAAAATGCACTTCGGAAATCGCAAAGGATGACTACAATCTGTGATATTGTGTCCATTGCATTTTGCTCCCTTCTGTTGGAAAAGTCAAGCATAAATGACCCTCTAGGCTTGTTCTTGTTCATTTATGTTAATTTTATCACAAAGTCACACATTTTTTGTTTCTTGCGTTGAAATTCGTCACCCTATAGCAGCATTCCACGCCCTCAGGAATCGTTTTCACTAATTCAGCATGAATAAAAAGTAATCAGCATGATTTTCTGAACAAGATGAAGGACAAAATTCATTCTTTCGGCCCTTCGTCATGAAACAAAAATTTAGCCGATATCAATATAATTAGCAAAATTGGAACTTACAATTTTAATTTCCTTAATTCGCTGATCTTTTCAATATCATCGGAGTAAAAACCGTTGTTATTTGTCCAAAAGTACTTTAAATTAACCATTTTTGATATTTCGTTGTGAATAAACCACTGTAGATCATGTGGCACCGGCGAATAGTCTAATTTGAAAATTTCCATTTGATTGTAAAGTGGAATCTTGTCGAAAATAATGCGATTAAACGCCAAATTTTGGGGGTATGCTCTCAAAGAAAATTCTTTCAACAGGGGACTACGGGATAGTAGGAAAGCAACGAATTTTGCGTGACTTTCCGAGTCCTCACAGTCAACGTGAATATTTTGCAAAGAAACGAAATACAAATCTTTCATAATTCTTTGATAAGGTAAATCAAAATCGAGCTGGGTGTAATCGAACTGACGAATGTGCAAAGACAAACTTTTCAATTTTGGCAACCTCATCAATCTTTCGATCAGCTGAAGATTATTAAGTGATACTGTAACAATGTCCAAACTTTCTAAATTCAAATTAACATCCAGCAATGCATACAATGGTTCATAATCTGCAATGTCTATTGTTCCATATAAAGTCAGTGTCAAATCAGTCAAATTCCGACATGATGATAAATCAATCCATAAACCGTAACATTGAACAACAATTAATTTCGTCAAGGCGGAATGGCCAATAATAACTTTGTTTATTCTCCCTTGCAGTTCATTGTTGGATATTTCATCCCCGCGGATAGCTGCTCTAAGTTGCTTCAAATTGCGAGCATTTTCCACAAAACTCAATGCACTTTCCCAGCCGAATATTTCGATAAAATGCGAATCAATTTCTAAACATGTCAGTTTTTCAAAACTACGAAAAAGGATAAATAAATTTTTCTTAAAATCTCCTTCTGTAAATGGATCAGGCAAATCCAAGCAATTTTTCTTAAACACAAAAGACGTCACACTGTGGAAATTTTTTAAATGACGCAGGCCGGAACAACACGCTTGAATTTTGTTTATAACTTTCATCCAGGAACCAGTAAATATTTGATCAAAATCGACGTATTTTAACCGATGCAATTCCCATTCGACGCAACTTTTGAAATTTGGATTTATTCGCTCTGCTATGCATAATTCTTGGAAGTTGAAATATTTCAAGATTTCCGTAATAATGACGACGTCGTCCATAGTGATAACGTGATTAACGCAGATTCTAAATATCTGAACAAAAGAAACAACTTTTTCTGCAGATGACGATGATGCAAACACCAAATAAAAATCAAAAAAACTAAATTTCATGAAAAAAAGAAACAATTGGGTTAAAAAATAAGTACAAAAAAAATTAATTCAAATTGAAAGAGAAAAAAATGTAAAATCAATAAAGGTAATGGAGCAAAAAACAAAAAAATAGAAAATAAAAATGAATATAAATAATTAGGAAATGATAAGAAAAAATAGGCTGGAAACAAAAAGAAAAAATGAACGTATGAAAATAAATAAGAAATGAGAAGGAAAAAATAGATAAGAATGAAAAATAAATTAAGAAATGAAAAGAAAAAATTTGAGAAAATGGAAGGAAAAAAATTTCTGGAGAAAATGACCAAAAAATGGACCATTTTTGACATGTTAAATGCAGAAAGTATAAAAGAAAATAGTTTAGATTTTGATAGGCCTAGAAAACGTATATAGGCTTCATACGTATGAAAAGTTATTGAGCATTCAGAAAAAATATTAAAACAAAAAATTCAAATATAAATGAAAATAAGAAAAAATCGATAAAAAAAGAGAAAAAATAAATAAGAAACTATATCGAGGTAAAAAATGCGCACAAAAAAGTTGATATAAATTGAAAGAAAAAAAGAAAAATGAATAAAAGTAATGAAACATAAAAAGAAAAGATGGAAAATAAAAAATTTATAAAAATAATTAGGAAATGAGAAGGAAAAAGTGAATGAAAATGTTAAAAAATAGAAGTACGACTAAAAATGAATACCAATAAAACAGAAAAAATCAATGAAAACAAAAAAATGTGAGAATTAGTAAAAGTGACAAAAATAGAGAATTAAATTTTTTTTATCCTCTGTCGTAATTCATTGAAATATAATCTATCCCCGTCTATTTACGCACTAAGTTGTTTAGAATTATGAGAATTTTGCACAGAACAGTAAATTTTCCCACTTGAACATTTGAAGAAAATCTGGATCAATTTCCAAACTTTTCAGTTTTTGTAAGCTAGGAAGAAGGATGATGACATTATCCCTAAAATCCCCAGGTACAAATTAATGAGTCGGAACAAAACACCTGTTTTTCCAAATGAAAGATGTCAACTCATGCAGGCCCATACAATATTTTTTGATTATTTTTATCCAAGAATCAGCGAAGATTCGATCAAAATCGATGTATCGCAATCGATGCAACTCCGATTCAATGCAACTTTTGAAATTTGGTTATGAATTGCTCCTGCAACCTTTGCCATTTCGGTTTGTGACTTGGTAATGTGAGACGACCAGATCTGGACTGTGCTAAATGCAAACCTTTGTTCTGTCCCAACTTAGAAAAGTCGTACAATCATGCTAATCTTATTATCATTGGCGCCAGACATGCAGGGCAAGAATTTTCCAGGGGGCAGGGTCCTCAGACTTTTGATTCGGGGTGCAAACAGTACCACACCACGATGTAGGCCACACTCAAGATGACAGCTCAAAATGAGGGAGCTCTGGAAAGCAATGCTGACAGAGCAATAATAGTAACGACAATAATGACCAAAATAAGATGCCTTAAAATCGACAAAAAGTTTAAAAAAACTGGTCAAAACCAGCATTTGCATTTTTTTTTAAATATTACTTTTTGAAAGAATAAGTTCTGCTTAAAACTGCTTCAAAAACAAATAAAAAAAGAAAGAAAAATTGAAAAATCAGCCATAGTTATCACAATACAAAAACCATTGTTTTTTTGAACAGTCAATTTATCGAAAATCGATAAAAAACAAAAATTTTCATTTTCGGCTGGAATTATGATAAGAATTTATCAAAATTCATAGTTTTAGAAACAAAAAATCGAGGCGCGGAAAACCTGAATTGCATACAAATTCGACAGCTGACATATCTGTGCTTAGCAAAAATGAAGAATCATAAACTGCATCATTGTTGCTTCGGATTTTGTTTTCTTTTTATAATTTTTGGATTCCAATACTCCAGAACATTGGAAGATGAATTTTTTAACACTGACTTCATGATTTAAAATTTGACTTTTCCGGTCTAATGATGTTCAGGCTTTAACAAAATGCCGATGTTCTCAATCAGCTAATCGAATAAAAATTTGGGTTACACATTGGGGGGGGGGGGGTAAACCCCCATACCTGAGACCTGGAGATCCCCCCAACCCTCCCTCCCCCAAGTACAGGTATGCGGAAAATAAATCTCTCGAACAGATATTCATGAGCAGAAATTCTAAAATCGCAGTCTAGAATGATGTCTTCAAATTCATCTTCAATAAACGCAAAAGTTCAGGTTGAAAATGTAGAAAAAATTCCAAGCATCGAGAGAAAAAATTGAGAGAATTCATGAGAAATCTCAATTTTGGGCGACATAATTGACTACTAACGATTAGAAAATGAAACGATCTAACTTGATTGATAGAAACTGTGAAGCATTAATTAGTAAATTGAAGTAGATATGCTAACGGATAGAAAATAGTCAAGATTATACCCATGACCGGCACGAAGCACCAAAAAATTGGCACTACTTGAAAGAACGGGACAGCACTTAAATTTCCAAATTTCATTTAAATTTTTATGTTTTTATACTAAATCGACCATGCTGAATCCAAATTTCGCATTTGTTTTTAATGAAAATCATTCTTTTCAATTTTTCCAGATTTTATTATTATGTTGCTAGTAGAGCTTGCAACAATTATTAGTGATAAACGTAGTGTGATAACTTTTTTACAACAACATCACGTTTTGAAAACGCAAGTCCTAAGCCTAAGCCTAAGCCTAAGCCTAAGCCCAAGCCCAAGCCTAAGCCTAAGCCTAAGCCTAAGCCTAAGCCTAATAATAAAGTTTGGAAACAATGAAAAGAATGATTTTCATTAAAAACAAAAGCGAAGTGCTGTACCGTTCTTTTAAGTAGTGCCAAAAAATTTTGAGATTTTGACCCTTTTGAGAGTTCACCGTTTTTGAATTCCCCAAAATTTTTTTCCTCATTTCGAAATTTTTTTCCTCAAAAGACCCCATTTGAGGAAAAAAACGGTGGTCTTCTCCTGTGTTAATCGGTAATCACTTAACATCCACATTTTTCAAAAAAGATCAACACGTAAATTTCCTGAGATTTTTGAAGTGATTGTTATTTTCTTAACGTAAACTGAATTTGAAAGCTTCATGGAAGCATTTTCGGAAAATTCCTACTCTTCCTACTCATAGCTTTTTGGCCAAGTAAATGAAAGTTTGCGAATAAATTACTGGTTTTGAAGTTTTTCGAACGATAAATTTTTAGAAATCTCGATTTTTGAACGGAAAATTCTAATCTAATTTTTGCAATAAACCTTCGGAAAATTGATTTTCCAGAAGTCTATTAGTTGTTGGATACTTTTCAGGAAACCTGCTTGTTCCACAGAAAATTACAATTTTTCATTAAATTTTAAAAGAATAACGACTCTAAAAATATCAGAATACTCGAAAGAGCTGAAAACACTTGAAAGACCACAAAATTTCAGATTTACTTCCACATTATAGTGCAAATGTGTAAGCAATGGATCACCGTTTTTTTTCCTCGAAGATTTTTTCCACATGAGAACCGGACCCAAAATTTTTTTCCTAATTTTCCAAAAATTTTCCACATTTTTAAAAACGCTTATAATGTGGCTACGGATGCTTTTTTATGCATTTTAGGAGCATACCCATGCATTTTGTTGTATTTGGAGTCAGAAACCTGTAAAAATGAGAAACAAATCAAGAAAATTCTAGTTATATTAGCCAAAATGAGCTCATGAAGAATATATTGGTGTTCTACATGAGCGGGTGAAGCATGTTAACGAATAACGATAGAGTTCTCAGGAATTTATCCGCTATTAACATTTCTATGGCTCTCATTGGAATCATCTAATTTTATTCAGTTCTTGGTCACGGCGCGGAGCGCCGGAAAAATTTTTGGATTTTCACTTTCTACAACGCTGGAAACTGAACCTTCACAACGTTGGGAAATAAATTAAAATCCGACTCATGAAGTATAATTTGTTTCCCATTCCGGCGCGAAGTGCCGGGAAAATTTTTCAGTTTTTATATTCTAAAACGCTGGAAAAGAAATCTCTCCAACAGATATTCATAAACAGAAGTTCTAAAATCGCAGTCTAGAATGATGTCTTCAATTTCTATCTTCAATAAACGTAAAACTTCAGGTTGCAGACGTTTAAAAAATTCCAAACATCGAGAGAAAAAATTGAGAAAATTGATGAAAAATCTCAATATTGGGCGACATAATTGACTGTTAACGATTAGAAAATGAAACGAGCCAACTTGATTGATAGAAACTGTTGAGCATTAATTAGTAAGTCGAATTATCCATAAAATCCCCAGGCACAAATTAATGAGTCGGAACAAGAGAGACGACCGGATCTGGACTGTGCTAAATGCAAACCTTCGTTCTGTCCCAACTTAGAAAACTCGTACAATCATGCAAATCTTGTTATCATCAGCCCCAGACAAGCAGCGCAAGAATTTTCCGGCGGGCAGGGTCCTCAGACTTTTGATTCGGGGTGCAAACAGTGTAAAACAACAACAAAGATGTAGACCAGACTCAAGATGAGGGCTTGAAATGCGGGCGCTCTGGAAAGCAATGCTGACAGAGCAAAAATAGTAATGACAATAATGACCAAAATCTTGACCAGTGTTACCAGATTGGCAAATGAAAACCAGCCAAAGATGCCTTAAAAATCGGCTAAAAGTTAAAAAAGCTGGTCAAAACCGGCAAATACAATTTTTTAAAAATATTACGTTTTGGAAGAATATAAGTTCTGCATAAAACTGCTTCAAAAACAAATGAAAATTAAAAAACCAGGTATTTATGTTATCATAATACAAAAACCATTGTTTTTTTGCACAGTCAGTAATTTATCCAAAATCGACAAAAAACAAAAATTTTCATTTTCGGCTCAAATTATGATAAGAATTTATCAAAATTCATAGCTTTAGAAACAAAAAACCATGGCACGGGAAACCTAAATTGCATACCAATTCGACAGCTGACATATCTGTACTTAACAAAAATGAAGAATCATAAACTGCATCATTGTTGCTTCGGATTTTCTTTTCTTTTTTTTAATTTTCGGATTCAAATACTCCAGAACATTGGAAGATGAATTTTTTAACACTGACTTGGTCTAATGATGTTCAGGCTTTAAAAAATGGGGATGTTTCCAACCAGCTAATCGAACAAAAATTTGGGTTATTCAACCAACAGTATCTGCCAATTTCTCAAACTGATGATGTTTCAATCACCGTTTTTCCTCAAATGGGGTGTTTTAGGAAAAATTTGGGAAAGAGCAAAAAGATTTTGGGTATGGCTCTCATTGTGGAAAAATTTTTGGAGAATTAAAAACCGAAAAAATGCGTTTTGGTGGAGATAAAAAGGACAAAATATTAAAATTTTTTGGCGCCTCACGGTGCTTGTGGGTATAATTAAACATGCACATAGCATACATGTAATTGGGGGGGGAGTGCTATGGGAACCCCCCCCCCAGAAATTTTCGACCATATGGCTAGTCATTGGGCGATCCCCCAGGATTTTCCAATCCTATGGCTAGCCATATGGTAGCCCTGGGGACCCCCATAGTTTGAGTCGGAAAAATACTGAAAAATGTCATTTTTTTCATGGAAAATGTCAAATTTTGAACAAAAAATAGTCAAAAACATCAATTTTTTCGGCGCTTCGCGCCATAAGTACGTATCTTATCATTTTTTAGACAAAAATTAATACTTCTTAAACCGTTTCCCGGAAATTTTTCATGAAAAAATCGAATTTTTTCCCTTCAGGGACCCCTCCCCCCAAAATTTTGGGAATTACTGACCCCCGGCCCCAAAAAAGTGCTCCAACCCCCCCCCCCCCCGGACCTCAGAGCTCCGATGGCACATCGGGGAGTCAGGGGAGGTAAATCCTCCTAGCTGAGAACCTGAGCACCCCTATCTGGCCTAAAAAAATCACTTTTCTGATCGAACTAAGCAGGTTTATCAATTTTAGCGTGAGCAACTAAAAATGTATCTGTGCAGTCAAAGTTTTTCCTCAGGTTGCACACGGCAACCTGGCTTTTTCAAAAAATGACTCTGATGATTGATTTGAATAATGACTGATCTAATATGTGGGCTTTCTTTTGTACTCTGGACCATTTTGTTTGTAAAGTACAAAAAAAAACACTGCCTGCATGCAGGGATTTTCTTCCATACAGTGCGGATTTTTTTGGGGTCGTGCAGAAAACCGAAACTTTTCAATGCCTTAAGTGATTTTTGTTGGTGGTGAGGAAATTTTTTTGACCGATTTCCGCATTTAGTTTCAAGATGCGGAACAAGCAGTACAGAAAAACCCTGCCTGCACGAGGTTGGACCAGTTGCAGGGGGTATAAACCCAACATTTTGGCGTGGTGTCCCTAAATTTTGAAATATTTAGGGTGCCACAAAAGTCTCAAAAAATTACGAAAAAGGCTGAAAATTTCAAAAATATACGGAAAAAAGCCAAAATAGCCACTTTTTCTCAAATTTTTCGAGTTGTCGAACGTCCCAACATTTGTGTCTAGAGTTTCATGACATTGGAGACTACCTCAATGACATGTATGAGCTTCGAGAGAGAAAATTTAAGAAAAAACTCAATTTTACAAAATAAGACAATGTAATTGATAGAAACTGTTGGAGGTTAATTAGCAAGTGGAAGCAGATATATCTACTTCTACTAAACGGCCATTAAGATGTGCATAATGGCTTTGTCAGATAGAAAATAATTATTCCCAGAATTTTCTGTACAGGCAAGGTTGAAATGTGCAACTTGGTGGAAATTTTTGGCTCACAGATAAATTTTTGGTTGCTCACAATTTACTTAATTTTACTGGAAAAATCATCAGAAGCTAGTTTTCTTGTATTGCATTTGATTTGCTCCAGTTTTCGACTTTTAAAACTCGTTTTCTCCGATTTTTGGAATTTCGATATTCTAGAATGCAATGAAATGAATCTTTCCAACTTTTATATCCTAGGCAGAAGGTTCAATTTCAAAAGAATTCAATAAATTTTCAGTCGGGCAGACTTCAATTCGAAAACTAGACAATAAAGCAGGAATTTGGATTTTTCAACCAGCAAGAATTTCTCCTTGAACTCAAAATGCTTTTATCAAACAAAAGTCGAAATTTTTTTTAAGATCGCAAAAAGATATAAGATCAAACTATTATCCATCCATAATATCTTGATCATTAAAAGCTACATTTGGACATTAGCTAGAATGACATTTTTTAATTGCGCACTAAATAATATATAATTTTTTAAATGAATTGAAATCTATTCTATTTCATTATCATTCATTATCACGAATATTCATTAAATATAAAGATATAATATGCAAGCATGATCGCCAAATAAACATGAAATAATACGTTCAGGATGATAAAAACTATCAAAAATTGAATGGTAAGTGAAGGTAGACATGCTGAAAGTTGCACATGAGCTCGGTATTGAATAATAATTATTTGGATCTCTTAAAATGCACCAAAATGCATCTTTTCAATATGGAGTGAAAACCTCACAATTTTCTTCCACATTTGTGGAAAAACCTCAAAAAATTTTTCCACACCAGATTTTTTCACATTATACATACCTGTACTTGGGGAGGGGTTGGGGGAAGACCCCACCCCAACTTGGGCAACCATATACCCAACATAACCCCCCCCCCGTTTTGGAAAAATTAAAAAATTTGCAAACAAGTGTATGCTTTTTGGCCTTTTTTGGGAAAAATTTCGACTTTTTTTTGCATCAAACACAAAAAGTAAAAATTTCAGTTTTAAATCTTCTGAAATTCTTACTTTTTGTGTTTGTAAGAGTTTTCTGTACAGAAACATGATTAAACAGTTGTATAACTGACAGACTTTTATGTAATCTCAATGCTTACAATGTTTTTCGTAGCGATCCAGAAAGTAGAATTGGAGGTGGTGTAGGGATTTTTGCCAAAAAACATTTAAATTTACATGTACTCCCACTACCTACAGACTTGTTTTTACCAGGAATACTTTTGGTGAATCTTATTTCAGACAAGTCCACCTTGAAGTTACTGTTAGATTCTAATCCTGACTATGATTTAAAGCTTTGTAACCTTATCACTTGGATTTCAAACCAACATCATGAAAATATAATTCTTGGTGATTTCAATCTTCCAAAATTTGATTGGAAAACCTTTTCATTTCCAGATTCAGAACTTTACACAGGATGCTTTGATGCCTTCTCATCAATGGGCTTATCACAACTGGTCACAACTCCAACACATGAAAATAATATTATCAACCTTCTTTTTGGTGGTAAATGTATCTCAAATGTTAGAGTCTGTCAACTATTTTCAAACTGTGATCACAACACCATAAGTTCTAAAGTATGTTTTAATACAAATCATGAAATGCTTAAGTTTAGAAATTTTAACAAAAGGAGTTACCAGGCAATTGAAGCTGAGTTATCACTAGTTTCTTGGCCTGACTTTTTTTCTCCATGTATTAATTCTGAAGAAATGTATCAAGTTCTTCTTGATGTTTTAACTCCTCTGATTGATAAACATATTCCATTAGTCAAGCAAAAGCCTGTCAGATCCAAATACAATAAAAATATTCACCACTTGCTATCCAACAAGCTTAGATTATGGAAGAAATATCCAAGATGCCGAAATCTTGCTACAAAGCAAGCTTATCATTTTTTATGTGAACAAATCTGATCAGAAGTGTTTAAACAACAACTAGCTGAAGAAAATCAAATTATTGCAAAAAATGACTCAAAGGCCTTCTATACCTTTGTAAACTCACGCCTATGCTCTACCTACTAGAGACCTACGCCGTCTAGTACATCAAGATTCTAATATCATAGATAATAATGTGAAATGTGAACTTTTTAATGATTATTTTGCATCTGTTTTCACACTGGATAATGACACTTTGCCTAAATTTAAAAACTGATCAAACGTTGTTCTGTCATCAGTATCTTTCACCATTCCAATCGTTTTAGCAGCCATAAAAAGCATCAAGCCATCAACAGCACTGGGACCCGACAATTTTTGTGCTTTTTTGATCGAAAAACTTGCTACACATTTGGCCCAACCACTTTCATCAATTTTTGAAGTTTCTTTCCAGACGAGCCACCTTCCCAAGTTATGGAATTTTGCAACTGTTCTTCCTATTTTCAAGAAAGGTGACCCGGCCCTGGTTGAAAATTATCGTCCTGTTTCCCTATGTTCAGTCCCATACAAAATTATGGAAAAAAATTATTAATAATAAAATTTTAAGTTCCCTTCATCAGCATAACCTTTTAGCAGATCAAGAGTTTTCTTTCCTAAAACACTCATGGCTAAATCAGGTGGACAAAGGACACTCCTTAAGACATGGTGTACGTTGACTTTTCCAAGGCCTTTGACTCAGTTTCCCATTCTAAGCTCCTTCTCAAACTTTCTAAATATAGTCTCTCTCGTCCCCTTTTAGGCTAGATATCAAATTTTCTTAAGAATAGATTTCAAAGGGTCAAAATTGGAAACTCCCTATCATCTCAGCTCAAAGTGTCTAGTGGTGTACCCCAAGGTAGTGTATTAGGTCCAACTTTGTTTCTTTTGTACATAAATGACATTATTGACAATATCAAAAGTGAAATTTTTCTTTTTGCAGATGATCTAAAAATTTTCAATGTCTCAACAAATTTTATGATTCTTCAACAAGACCTTGATACTCTTTCAAATTGGTCTGCCGTCTGGCAATTATCTATATCTACTACAAAAAGTTATGTCTTGTATTTGGGTGCAAAAAACCCATCGTGTCAATATACTTTTGTTACAAACATCTCCCATCAAAGGCGATTTATGTTAAAGATTTGGGAATCCTTATATCTCCTAATATGAAGTTTAAAGAACACTATAGATACATCGTGAAAAATGCCTATAATAGGAAGAATACTGTAGTTCAGTATGGAATCCACATTTTTCAGCGGACGTTCGCTACATCGAAAATGTTCAACATAGATTTACCAGAAAGTTTTATGGTCATAAATCACGTTTGTCCTATGAAGATAGACTTCAAAAGCTAGATTTACGCAAGCTTGATATTCGTAGATTAGAATCTGACCTCTGTACGATGTACAACATAATCTACAAAAAACAACTCTAAACAATCCGCGTCGTAATCATGATCTAAGATTGACAATAAAGTCAGCTCATCATACTACTGCTTGCCAGTTTGATTTTTTTAACCGTTATACTAAAGTCTGGAACTCTTTATCTTTTGATATCGTTAATTCTCCCAGTTTGCACACTTTCAAAGAAAAAATTAAACTTCTAGGCTTTGATAATCGAATTGGGGGAGGGGGGTGCACGTGCATGTAAGTTGTTACTTTTCCAGTAACCTTTGCACCCTATTGCTGAATGATTTATCTTTTTCTTAAACTATTTCCTTTTCTTGCGGGTCGATTTCGTTCGCGTCAAATACGCGAACAGGAAATATTCATTGATTCGGCGCGCTGCGCCGAAAGTTTTTTTTATTTCTAGTAAGCCCCTAAAACGTCTAAAAATCAAGGAAATTTAACGTTTGACCAGCCAAAAAATTTGTGCCAATTGGCACAAACGCTCAAAATTTTTTGTGCCATTCCAAATTTTTTTGTGCCAAAAATCATGTTTTGGCAGAAAAAAAGCGCTGGATTCATCGTCCGACCCGTGATTTCATCATTCTACAGTAATTCTCAAAGAAACGCCATAATTTGTCCGCAAGGTTAAACATAGCCGCCAGAACAGAATTCCGACAAAAAATATCGTCCCAACAAAAAATTCTACTAGATGATTCTATATTCTCATACATCGATCTTGCAAAGGCGACAAGATTGGTACCTCTAGTCATCAACATTTTTTTATGCAGGGTAATACTGTAAAATTTTCACTCTGAAAAATGCCTAATTCTATTTGATAGAAAAGATTGAAAATTATAGCAATGAATTGCTCTTTCTTTCAATTTCAGATGGAAATTATCAAATAATTTTTACATTTTAGAAATGTTTTCCAGTTTTTCTTGTAAAAATGATTGAAAAACAGAAAATTATAGCAAGAAATGGCGATCTTTTTCCAATTTTACTTCAAAACTGGGAGAAGTTTTTCTGCATTTTTGAGAATTTTTTCAGTTCAATAGAAAATATAGCAAAAACTTGCGAATTTTTTCTAATTTTATTTCCAAATTTTTGTATTTTGACAAAGTTTGCTAGGTTTCTTCAACAGAAATGATGGAAAATTTAACTAAAAATTGCGGTTACTGTCAATTTTACGTCAAAGTCAGGAAGAAATTTTCGCATCTCGAGAAAATTTTTCTGGTTTTTGTGCAGAAAACAGAAATTATACACAAATAAATTACGATTTTTGCGAATTTTGGTTCAAAATTATGGAAATTTTTCGCATTCTGAAGAAATTTTTCAGCTTTTTCTATATGAATGACATCTCAATTTGACATACAAATTATAATAAAATTTTTACTTTTCAAAAATGTTTTCCTGTTTTTTGTGAAGATGAAAAAATCAGGAAATTATAGCACGAAATCCAGAACTTTTCTAGGTTTAACTTCAATTTTTTGAGAAGAATTTTGCATTTTAAGAAAGTTTTTTTTGGTGAAAATGATAACAAAACTGAACTGTTCTGTGAAAAATTCGCAGTACAATGAAACAATTGCAAAGAAATTAATGGGATATAAGCCAATTGAAACAACAACATGTTCACGAACTAACTGAGAGAAAAAAATCTGATTTAAAGAAAAAAAGACACCGAACGTTTCTCGATGTTCCAATATTTTAGGTGGGTCGGTTTTCTTGGCAGCAAAGATGAATCCATTCATCGATCAAGTCGTGTGGAGAAGGGAAATGCCAGCGGGTAATGATGGATAATTTTTTCTGCCTAGAGGAACGATTCACTGGCTCTTGTCGTAACAATAAATAGTACATCACCGCAGGAATGACTAATTGACGTAAATTTGGCAAATTTTCCAGTGCGTAGGTTAATGCGTCCCGGATTGAGGATAAGTCGGAATAGGAATAATACATGCATAGTAGGAAATATTGCAGGTTGGGCGCTTCAAGGGGCAATTTCCGGATTTGTTCGGCATTCAGAATGTCGACGGAAAAATAACGTAAATTTGGACATTGATTCAAAATGGTCGAATGATCCTGGGGAAGCAGATTTATTAGCGTTTAAATCTATACCTTCCAGTCATACAGTCCGGCGCACAAACAAAGCCGCGTTTGTGTTTGAAATTCAAACACTTCTCAAACAATCAGACTTTGCTCAAACGATTCTCAAACAGCACAAACAGTGTTTGAAGCAATTTTGTTTGTCATTTGTTTGAAAAATGTTAGTGACCCTTTCTCGAAGTGTTTGTGGATTGTTTGAGGTGGCAATAAATAAAAGAAAAACAACATGGTGGCGCGTGTCATAAGTTGACAAGAAGATTAATGAACCTGCGAGTGTGTTATGACAAAGGTTGAATTTGTGCGTTGCGTTCCTTTATTGAAAAACAAAGATCTATTTAATGTAAAATTATTGTTATAAACAAATAGAATGGCCCAATTGTGGGTTACTGTATTTTTATGTGAAGATTCGATATCTATCATACATGTGTACCTGCCGAAAAACATCCAGATATCCAAGAATTTGAAATGAAAAATTTCCAGCAAAGTTTCATACTGTAATTAATAAAAGGTTCACTTAACTGATTCTGGAATGCATTGAAGAAGAGTGAAAAAATCAGTGGCTTATTTTTGAAAATTATTAAAATACAGAAGGAAATTTGAAGTTCAGGTCAATGTTGGGCCATCCCTATTTTCCAAAACTTGTGGCACTACTTTAACAATGTGTTTGATGTACCTATGACACTTTTCGACTGTAATTTTTTCTGACCAAAAAGTTTTTATGCCTTCAATGAGTTCGTTCAATGTTTTCGGCTTCCAGGTAGTACAGAGATATTTTTTCATTTCGTGCCAGACGTTTCCGATTGCATTCAGATCAGGTGACTCTGGTGGCCAGAAAATTGGATCGTACTTCAGTTCGTTTTCATTAATAAATAACATCCTATCTGAACGTTTGTGACATGGGGCACTATCAGCTTGAAAAATATAGTCAGAAGATGGGAAACTTCATTGAACAAAAGGAATCAAACCAATTTTCAATATTTCCTGGTAAACAGAGCTATCAATACGAATTTTTTCGGGTAAAATAATAAAATCTGTTGCACCATGCCAACTTATTCCAGCCCGAACATGGACTTTGACTGGATGCTTGGCACGTGACCTTAATGTCATTAACTTGTCATTGTGCTTTTTTCAATTCTGTTTTTTATGTCTTTCTAGTTGAATGCAGCTTTCAACAGTAAATATTATTTTGTACAGTAAACTGGGATTATCGATTATTTTCGCACAAAAATATAATCGTTTAATTTTATTTGCATGGCGTACAATTTGACAGTACTTTGGATATGTGCAGGTGTCCATCCTAAGGAACGTCTCAAGTGGTTTACGGTAGCTGTTGATATACTGTAGTCAAATTCAGACGAAATTTTGTTAGCTAACTGCTGCCCGGTCATTTCATTATTTTCATTCATCTGTACCTCAATAAAATCCAAAATATAACTGGGTGTCTTGATGGATTTATGTTTTCGTTTGTTCATGAAATGTCTCCTAATTCTATATCGCATAATCAAATGATGCACGCCGGATTTATTCAGCACTATTTTTTCATCAGTATAAAATCTTTCGACTATTGATCTGTCCTTTAGTCTCTTCTTGTGCAGTCGTATTATTCTTTCACGAATATAGGGACTATAATGCTTCAACTGATGGGAATATGGATTCATGACAAAATAATCTAAAAAGAGGCATGCCAGAAAACAAGTGAATGGTCAGCAAAAATAGCATGTATGACACATTATACTGTAGGTTAAATTTCTGTACCATAATAATTAATCAACCACCAATGAAGGTAGTTTTGGAAAAAACAGGAATTGTGCACAATAGATTGAGTAATAAATTTAAAGATTGACAGGATGTTGTAAAAAGCTGAAAATCCAACATTATGTGACAATACATTTCATTGCTCCAAGTCCCTGTGAAACATGGCTTCTCGTTCCAAAAGACAAAAAAAGAGAAAGCCTAGTGGATTTTGAGGATGGAACATGGTCTGTCATCAATACCAAAAAATTAGAAGGAAGTTCAATCGACAAAGGGCAAAAAGTTTTTGTAACGTGGCCAAATATTGGATGAATTCCTGAAGTTGTATGGGCGATCAGCAATTGGATCACACGATTATCTGATGCCCGTACAAAAGGTTCGAGTGAATATGTTTCAGATGACGAATTTGTTCAGGAGGCTGATGGTTGTGATCAGTTGCAATGAAAATCATCATCAGTGGCAAAAAAACGTCCGCAAAATCCAAATGATGTTGATCCTAGCAGTTGGGTGACTGCAGCCCCAGCATCTTCAGTTCAACAAAGCATTGATGATGACATTTCCTCCAGCTTGCTGATAACACTTGCAACTGCGATGACATCTGCCTCCAATCTGGTCACAAATTTTGCAGGGGTAGCTGGAAGCAATGTCATTCACGACCGGCCAGATAGTCAGAGTGGCTACAGTAAAGGCGATGATCAATTGAACGATTTGAAAAAAATTATCAAATTATTAGAAGTTATCGCCGAAAATACAACAAAAAGTGTTTGGTTATTGGAAAAACTCACTTCGTGTCAAATTTCAGAACAGGAGCCAACAATAATTGCAATCGAAAACGAAAATGTGATTCTCAACGAAAATTCAAAAATCAGCGAAACAAATGGCCACATGACAGAGCCAGGTAACAGCGAGTTTAAAAATGACACTGCATAATTTTTATTCTTCCACTTTTACTGTAGAACAAGAAAGTTATGAGAAAAACACACTATTGCCCACAGTTCAATTTTAGTGCATATGAGGCAGAATTTTATTGTGAAAAGCTAACAGAAAACATGTGAAGCACAACAAATATTCTATAGTCAGTTTTTTATAAAATGCTTCCAAATAGAAAAGTGACAGAAGTCAGTACTGTCATTAAGACTGTTTGCATAGAGCCTGTACTGCAAAAATTTTCACTCAAAAAGTTGTTAAGGATTAGGTCATTAAGCTCACAAATTTTCAGCCCTATATGATACATTGTTTATTAGCAAATCGGGAAAATCTAAAATACTACTTGCTTTCCTCTTTCATTATTTAGATGCATTTCGAGAAAAACAAACTATAGTAATTTGATGCAGGAAATTCGAAAAATTTAGTAAAACATGGTAGTGTTCTAATATTCTGTGAGCTGAATTAATGCAGAGATGAGCAGTATAGCTTATTTTGCATATAACGAGGCTGTATATTAAATTATCAATAAATTCAGAGGAGATACTGCTCTTTTCTATGACGATATATAGCACAGAGAAAAATGAGGCAGTAAACAGTTTCTCACTGGATTTCTCATTGGCTTGTAAGAAAAAAGGCATCTTCTAAAGCAAGTTATCAATTTGGATAGAATTGCTCAGGCATCATTGACGCTAACTTGAAAAAATGGATTTAGTATAAATGTAATCTATGTTCTCCAGTCAATGAAGGAAAAAATAATGAGAAAAAATTAAGTGAAGAACAATGCAACAAAAAATGAAGTTATCATAAAGTTTGGCAGTTTATACTCACAATTTAGTCTTTCCTAAAAAAATAGTTTTTTGACTCACAAAATAGAAATCGTCTTAAAAAAATTCGTTGGATAATCGCAACATGAAAATGAGGTTGTGCACATGAAAAATTATCAAGATGGTGAAGTACAGAATAGCCCATAATGAAGTAGAGAATAGCTCACAGATTTAGTAAGGCAGACTGGACGAAAAAATGTGTGGAAAAAATAATAACGATTGTGATGAACCTGAATTGCAATAATGTGCATTAGGTTTTTCCTCTACAAAAAATATTTGTTGTTATTTTCTGGCATAATCAAAGGTTTCTATTATTCGACCTGAAAATTTTCAGAGATCAATAGGCTGACGGATTCTGTGTGCAGGTCAAAGTCGACAATGGTGAATGACATTTTCTAGGAAAAAGTCAAGGCCATGCCCACTGAGCTGTACAAGAATAGCAGCATTGTTGATGCCTTACGGTGGGTGACTCGTAGTCGATCGAATTTTGCTCAGATTGTGTTGAAAGAATTGTTCACCAATGAAGAAAGGCATCGAGCGACTATCAGCGGTGCCAATGGTTTTCAAAAGCTTGGCCCCGAAAAAAATCGACTGGTCAATAAAAATTGTTTTTTTAAAAAATCCAGTTGAACCTGGAAAAACGGCCTCATCTGAATGGAGTTCGATTCGGAACACTACTGATACTAACATGAGGCGTTCTTACAAACATTCACATTAAATTTTTTTTATTTTTTACCAATAAATTCGCCTGCAAACATCTTTTTTGTGTTCGTTCGATAATTAATATATTTTTCTGATTGATAATATAAAAAAATTGAGTATCAAGTAACACTTTGCTCACTGGGAATTTCCAGCAGAAAATTCTCTACATTATGTACCTATAGATACACAATGTAGAGAATTTTCTATCCGAACGCTTTCCTGCCTATGGTAAATATAAGTTTTTCCAATGATTTATGACACAAAGGTGACATTTATATACTTTTCAGCTAGACTATAAAGGACAAACAGTGTTTGAGAAATGTTTGTGAATTGTTTGAGCTATGACTGGCGAGTGTTTGAGAAATGTTTGCGAATTGTTTGTGGACTGTTTGAGAATATTTTTTCGTCTTCAAACCTTCAAAGAATCCACAAACTCTTTGTGTTTGAAGTTTCTAGGCCTTGTTTGTGCATCGGACTGTAAATGACTAGTTTTGAAATTTTTCAATGACAAATTTTCAGAAATCACGATTTTTGACTGGAAAGTTCAAATCTAATTTCTGAAATAAATCTTCGGGAAATTGATTCTCCAGAAGTCTACTAAGCTGTCAGATAGTTTTCTGGAAACCTTTTTCTACAGAAAATTACAATTTTTCATTCAATTTTAAATAAATAACGACCCTAAAAATATCAGAATGTTTGAAAGAGCTGAAAACACTCGAAAGACCACAAGATTTTTTCCACATTATTATAGTGCAAATGTGGAGAAAAATAGTGGATCCGACGTCCGGTCTGACCCGTGATTACATCATTTCACAGTATTTTTCAAACAAATGCGACAATTTGTCTGCAACATCAAATATGGCTGTTAGAACAGGATTCCGACAAAAAATACCAATATAACTAAAAATTCTACTAGACGATTCTATAGTTTTACACAATGATTTTCCAAAAGTGTGTAATACTGTAGAATTTTCACACTAAAAAATGCCTTATTCTACTTGATAGAAACGATTGAAAATTACAACAATGAATTGCTCTTTCTCTCAATTTGAGATGAAAATTATCAAATAATTTTTAAATTTTAGGAATGTTTTCCAGTTTTTCTTGTAAAAATGATCGAAAAACAGAAAATTACAGCAGGAAATGGCGATCTTTTTCCAATTTTACTCCAAAACTGGGAGAAATTTTTTTGCGCCTTAGAGAATTCTTCCAGCTCAATGGAAAATATAGCCAAAATTCGCGAATTTTTTCTGATTTTATTTTTAAAATATATTAGAAAAAAATGTTGCCAGGTTTTTTCGATGGAAATGATGATAAATTTTACTAAAAAATTGCGATTTCTGTCAATTTTACGTCACAGTCAGGAGAAAATATTCGCATCTCGAGAAAATTTCCCAGGTTTTTCTGCAAAGAAACGTCAAGAAACTGAAATTATACACAAATAAATTACTATTTTTCCGAATTTTAGTTCAAAATTATGGATTCTTTATAGAAACGATTGAAAATTTTGACAAGAAATTGCTGTTTCTCTCAATTTGACATAAAAATTATAATAAAATTTTTACTTTTCAAAAATGTGTTCCTGTTTTAGTGAAGATGAAGAAAAGACGGGAAATCATAGCAGGAAATCTCTACTTTTCAAGGTTTAACTACAATTTTATGAGAAGAATTTTGCTTTTTAAGAAAGTTTTTTTGGTGGAAATAACAAAACTGAACCGTTCAATTAAAGGATTCGCAGTACATTGATGCAATTGCAAGCAAAATAATGGGACATATGCCAATTGGAACAACATGTTTACGAACTAACCAAGACAAAAAATCTGATTTAAAGAAAAAAGACACCGAACGTTTCTCGATGTTCCAATATTTTAGGTGGATGGGTTTCCTTGGCAGCAAAGATGAATCCATTCGTCGATCAAGTCGTCTGAAGAACAGCAAGGCCAGCCGGTAATGATGGATAATCTTTTTTGCCTGGACAAACGTTTAATCGGCTTGAACAATGAATTGTACAGCACTGCAGGAATGAATAAAGGAATGAATAATTGACGTAAATTCGGCAAATTTTGCAGTGCGTAGATAAATGCATCTCCGATCTGGGATAAGTCGCGATAGTCGAGCATTCGTATTAGGAAATATCGCAGGTTGGGCGCTTTGAGGGGCAATTTCCGGATTTGTTCGGCATTCAGGATGTCGACTGCAAAATAACGTAAATTTGGACATTGATCCAAGATGAGGTCGAACGATCCTGGGGACGCAGATTCATTGTATAAATTCATACCCTCCAACAAAGAGTTGGAACTCATCATTTTCAAAGCTGCACCATTCTTTGGTGACCAACGCAGACTGAAAGAAAATTTAAGAATTGAAAAACAGTTCAAGCTTACCACCTTCAACGATCGACTCAGATTAAAAAAAACAGGATGCAGGTTTTTTAGCAGTTAAAAATAATGAATAATGTAGTAATGATCCACATGACAGGTGAATGACAGGCAATACACCGTAGTTCATGTTACTTTTCGGCAGATGGTCATTTTTCGGTTTCAAGTATCTAGTTCTTAGGCCTAAGGGTAAATTATGCTTGTCTTTTTCGACGGAACCAAACGGCTTGAAAAGTTCAGCTTGGCACTTCCCAAATCACAAAGGATGACTACAATTTTCTAGAAAATGACCAACGGTAACCTCCAAAAATTTCGCTTCGGTTTAGAGAAGTTGTGTCCATTGCATTTCGCTCTGTTCTGTTGGAAAAGTCAAGCATAAATGACCCTTCAGGCTTCTTCCTGTTCATCTATGTTAATTTTATCACAAAGTCACGCATTTTTTGTTTTTTCACTGAAATTGGTCACCCTTCAGCAGCATTCCATGCGCTCAGGAATCGTTTTTGCTAATACAGCATAGATGAAAAATGATCACCATGATTTTCTGAACAAGGGGAAGGACAAAATTATTCTTTCAGCCCTTCATCACGAAACAAAAATTTAGCCAATATCAATATAATTAGCAGAATTGGAACTTACAATTTTAATTTCCTTAATTCGCTGATCTTTTCAAACTCATCGGAGTAAAAACCGTTGTTATTTATCCAAAAGTACATTAAATTAACCATTTTTGATATTTCGTTGTGAATAAACCACTGTAGATCATGTGGCGCCGGCGAATAGTCTAATTTGAAAATTTCCATTTGATTGTAAAGTGGAAACTTGTCGAAAATAATGCGATAAAACGCCAAATTTCGGGAGTATGCTCTCAAAGAAAATTCTTTCAACAGGGGACTACGGGATAGTAGAAAAGCAACGAATTTTGCGTGACTTTCCGAGTCTTCACAGTGAACGTGAATATTTTGCAAAGAAACGAAATACAAATCTTTCATAATTCTGTGATAAGGTAAATCGTCATCGAGCTGGGTGTAATCGAACTGACGAACGCGCAACGACAAACTCTTTAATTTTGGCAACCTCATCAACTTTTCGATCAGCTGAAGATTATCATGTGATACTGTATCAATGTCAAAACTTTCTAAATTCAAATTAACATCCAGCAATGCATACAATTGTTCATAATATACACTGCCCATTGTTCCATATAATCTCAGTGTGAAATCAGTCAAATTTCGACATGATGATAAATCAATCCAAAAATCATAATGTTGGACATAATCATAATTGCAACGTAGAATAATTTTCAATTTCGTCAAGGCGGAATGGCCAATAATAACTTTATTTATTCTCACTCGCACTTGTTTCTTGGATACTTTTTTGCTCTCTATACACACAGTAAGTTGCCCCAAATTGCGAGCCTTTTCCACAAAACTCAATGCACATTTCCAGCCAAATAATTCGATAAAATTCGAATCAATTTCTAAACATGTCAGTTTTTCTAAACTACGAAGAAGGATAAAGAAATTTTCTTCAAAATCCTTTTCTGTAAATGGATCAGGCAAATCCAAGCAATTGTTCTTAAACACAAAAGACGTCACACTGTGGAAATTTTTTAAATGATGCAGGCCGGAACAATACGCTTCGATTTTGTTCAAAACTTTTATCCAGGAACCAGTAAATATTTGATCAAAATCGACGCATTTTAACCGATGCAATTCCCATTCCACGCAACTTTTGAAATTTGGACTTATTCGCTCCGCTATGCATAATTCTTCGAAGTCGAAATACTTTAAGACTTCCGTAATAATGACGACGTCGTCCATATGAATAAAGTGATCGATGCAGATTCTAAATATCTGAACAAAAGAAACAACTTTTTCTCCAGATGACGATGATGCAGAAACCAGATGAAAATCAAAAAACTAAAATTCGTGAAAAAAATAAATAAGAAACAATCGGGTTAAAAATGAGCACAAAAAATTAATTTAAATTGAAAGAAAAACATGAAAAATCAATAAAGGTAATGGAGCAAAAAACAAAAAAAAATAGAAAATAAAAATGAAAATAAATAATTAGGAAATGAGAAGAAAAAATAGGCTGGAAACGAAAAGAAAAAATGAACCTATGAAAATAAATAAGAAATGAGAAGGAAAAAATTGATAAAAATGAAAAATGAATAAAACCGATAGAAAATAAAAAAACAAAAAACTAAAAAATGAATGAAAATAATTAAGAAATGAAAAGAAAAAATTTGAGAAAATGGAAGGAAAAAAATTTCTGGAGAAAACGACCAAAAAATAAACCATTTTTGACATGTTAAATGCACAAAGTATAAAAGAAAATAGTGTAGATTTTGATATGCATAGAAAACGTATATATAGGCCTCATACGTATGGAAAGTTATTGAGCATTCAGAAAAAATATTAAAACAAAAAATTGAAATATAAATGAAAATAATAAAAAATTGATAAAAAAAGAGAAAAAATAAATAAAAAACTATCAAGGTGAAAAATGTGTACAAAAAAGTTAATATAAATTGAAAGAAAAAAGGAAAAATGAATAAGAGTAATGAAACATAAAAACAAAGCATAGAAAATAAAAATGAATAGAAATAATTAGGAAATGAAAAAGAAAAAGTGAATGAAAATGCTAAAAAATAGAAGTACGACCAAAAATGAATACTAATAAAAAAGAAAAAATCAATGAAAACAAAAAAATGTGAAAATTAGTAAAAGTGACAAAAATAATGAATAACTTTTTTTAATTTCTTTATATTTTTATCCTCTGTCGTAATTCATTGGAATACAATTTATCCCCGTTTATATACGCACTAAGTTGTGGAGAATTATGAGAATTTTGCACAGAACAGTAAATTTTCCCAGTCGAATATTTGAAGAAAATCTGGATCAATTTCCAAATTTTTCGGTTTTTGTAAGCTGGGAAGAAGGATGATGAAATTATCCTCAAAATACCCAGGTACAAATGAATGAGTCGGAACAAAACATCTGTTTTTCCAAATGAAAGATGTCAACTCATGCAGGCCGAAACAATATTTTTTTATTATTTTCATCCAAGAATCAGTGAAGATTCGATCAAAATCGATGCAACTCCGATTCAATGCAACTTTTGAAATTTGGTTATTAATTGCTCCTACAACCTTTGCCGTTTTGGTTTGTGAGTTGGTAATGTGAGACGACTGGATCTGGACTGTGCTAATTACAAACTTTCGTTCTGTCCCAACTTAGAAAACTCGTACAATCATGCAAATCTTACTATCATCAGTGCCAGACATGCATGGCAAGAATTTTCCAGGGGGCAGGGTCCTCAAACTTTTGATTCTGGGTGCAAACGGTGTAAAACAACCACAAAGATGTAGGCCACACTCATGATGACGGATCAAAATGAGGGAGCTCTGGAAAGCAATGCTGACAGAGCAAAAACAGTAATGACAATATTGACCAAAATCTTGACCAGTGTTGCCAGATTGGCAAATGAAAACCGGCCAAAGATGCTTTAAAAACCGGCCAAAACCAGCAAATGAAATTTTTTTTTAAAATATTACTTTTGGAAAGAATAAGTTCTGCGTAAAACTGCTTCAAAAACAAATAAAAAAAGAAAAAAAAATTGAAAAATCAGCCATAGTTATCACAATACAAAAACTATTGTTTTTTTTGCAAAGCCAGTAATTTATCGAAAATCGATAAGAAACAAAAATTTTCATTTTCGACTCAAATTATGATAAGAATTTACCAAAATTCATAGCTTTAGAAACAAAAAACCAAGGCGCGAAAAACCTAAATTTCATACAAATTCGACGGCTGACATATCTATGCTTAGCAAAAATGAAGAATCATAAACTGCATCATTGTTGCTTCGGATTTTCTTTTCTTTTTTTTAATTTTCGGATCAAATACTCCAGAACATTGAAAGATGAATTTTTTAACACTGACTTCATGATTTAAAATTTGACTTTTCCGGTCTAATGATGTTCAGGCTTTAACAAAATACAGATGTTTTCAACCAGCTAATCGAATAAAAATTTGGGTTACACATAGGGGGTAGGGGGGTATGTTTCCTCAAATGGGGTCTTTTGGAGAAAAAAATTTCGAAATGGAGAAAAAAATTTTGGGTATGGTTCTCATTGTGGAAAAAATTTTGGAGTACTCTAAACCGAAAAGATGCGTTTTAGTGGACTTCAAAAGGTCAAAATCTCAAAATTTTCCCACGCTTCGCGCCGGTCATGGGTATAATCTTAACTATTTTCTATCAGGCGCAGCCATTAGCATATCTACTTCGACTTACTAATTAATGCTCAACAGTTTCTATCAATCAAGTTAGCTCGTTTCATTTTCTAATCGTCAACAGTCCATTATGTCGCCCAAAATTGACATTTTTAACCAATTCTCTCAATTTTTCCTCTCGACTCGATGTTTGGAATTTTTTAAACGTTGGCAACCTGGACTCTTGCATTTATTGAAGATGGAAATTGAAGACATCATTCTAGACTGCGATTTTAGAACTTCTATTTATGAATATCTGTTGGAGAGATTTATTTTCTAGCGTTTTAGAATATAAAAACCCGAAAATTTTTCCGGCGCTTGGCGCCGGAATGGGGAAAAAATTACAGTTCATCAGTTTGATTTTAATTTATTTCTCAACGTTGTGAAGGTTAATTTTCCAGCGTTTTAGAAAGTGAAAATTAAAAAATTTTTCCGGCGCTCCGCGCCGGACCAAGAACTAAATAAAATTAGATGATTCTAATCAGAGCCATAGAAATGTTAATAGCGGATAAATTCCCGAGAACTCTATCGTTAACATGCTTCCCCCGCTCGTGTAGAACACCAATATATTCCTCATGTGCTCATTTTGGCAAATATAACTAGAATTTTCTCTCTCAATTTTTTTCTCATTTTTGCAGGTTTCTGACTCCAAATACAACAAAATGCTTGGGTATGCTCCTAAAATGCATAAAAAAGCATCCGTAGCCGCATTATGAGCGTTTTTAAAAATGAGGAAATTTTTTGGAAAATGAGGAAAAAAATTTTGGGTCCGGTTCTCATGTGGAAAAAATCTTCGAGGAAAAAAAACGGTGCTGAAGGCCGGGAACCGACTTATAAAATTTAGCCGTTTTTTGGCCTTTTCTGGGAAAAATTTCGACTTTTTCCTACCCCCCCCCCCAACTGGTCGGAGGTCTTACAGGTATGATGTCAGTTAGATAAAAATACTACCTATTTTTTCAGCTAACCATGTCAGTTAGATAAGAAAAAACTGTGCGGGAAAATAGTTCACGACGACTGAAAAAGGAATGGATGCTGAGAAAATTTAAATAACTCTAGAAATGTTCAGGAAATTCTTCAGACTGATTCAATTTTTGACTACGAATATGAATATCTATCGGTAAGGTATATTTAACAACAATGTTAAGACTATTAGAGAAAATAAAGTCGAAAATTGTGTGAATTTTCGATCGAAACATTGTACCATTACCAACGATATCGATTTTTCTATTATTCTATTTGGATCAATCAAACACGAAAAGTGAGAATTTCAGTTTTAAATCCGAATTCGACTGAATGGACAGAGAATATTTATAATTTCTTTTCATCCATCAGTCGTTGACATTGACAGCCTATAGAGTTTGCTGCAACGATACTAATACACTGTTCGAAGAGCATACCTGTAAGACCTCCGACCAGTTGGGGGGGGGGGGGGGGGGTAAATCCGAAATTTTGGGGGGGGGGGGGTAGGAAAAAGTCGACATTTTTCCCCAAAAAGGCCAAAAAAACATACACTTTTTGGCAAATTTTTTTAATTTTTTCCCAACTGGGGGGGTTGGGGGGGGAATGATTTTGGGTACTGGGTTAGCCAAGTTGGGGGGGGGGGGTCCCCCCCAACCCCCCCAAGTACAGGTATGTCGAAGAGGAATCGTTCGCGTTCGGGTCAAATATACAAATAGAAAATATTATATTCGATGACTCGGCGCGAGGCGCCGAAAATTTTTCCCGTTTTCAGCCCCTAAGACGTCTAAAAATCAAGGAAATTTAATTTTTGACCAGCCAAAAATTTTGCGCCAATTGGCACAAACGCTCAAAATTTTTTGTGTCATTTCAGCGCGGACATTTGTGCCAATTGGCACAAGGGGCCAAAAAAATTTGTGCCAATGGCACAAAAAATGTTTTTTCACTAGAGACATACTGAAAACTGCGGAAAAGTTTTAGGCCAAAAGTTTGATAAAAAGTTAACGTTTAACGCGTTAATTTTTTGTAAAAATCGTGCCCAACCTATTTTTCAGCTAACCATGTCAGTGAGAAAAGAAAAAACAGCGCAACAAAGTGGTTCACGAAATCCCAAAAAGAAATGGAATGCTGAGACAATTTAAATAGCTCTAGAATTGTTCAGGAAGTTCAAATTGATTCAATTTTCGACTACGAACGAATATCTATGTTATGTATATTTAACAACCATGTAAAGACTAGAGAAAATAAAGTAGAAAATCGGGAAAATTTGGGGAACATGGTGGCCAAGTGAAAATTTCCAAAACGGCTGTTTTTGGGGGTTTTATGGTGTTGCGCATCCAATGGAAGTGGAATTGGGTCTCGGAAAGAGACGGGAAGGAAAAAAAAATTTGAATAAATTTTATGCAAATTTTTTTTCAAAAGCCTAAGCCTAAGCCTAAGCCTAAGCCTAAGCCCCTAAGCCTAAGCCTAAGCCTAAGCCCACAACCGGAAGCAACCTTCCACAAAAAACCGAAAATGCGTCAATAAAATTCTCAACTTTCGCAAAGGTGCCCCCTATTTTCGTGCGACATGCAAATTTATCAGCTATTCTCAGTGGCAGTCACTCGAAATCTAACTGCAGGTACATGTATGTGCATCCAAGTCTCCGGGGAACGACCCGGTTACTGTACCTCGCTCAATTTTTCTCCAAAATTCATGCGTTTTTTTATGTTTAACCATGCTCTCCAAGCGTGCTCATAACTTTTGAACCGTTAGCTCCCCAGCCATGAATAAAAGTTTCCCATGCTCCAAACCGCCTAATCTTTTCAACTGAATTCCAGTGTGGGTAAACTGGGGATCATGGTGGCCGCCTTCGGCGGCCACCATGATCCCCAGTTTACCCGAAAATCGTGTTAATTTTCGATCGAAACATTGTACCATTATCAACAATATCGACTTTTCTATTTGAATCAATCAAACCCAAAAAGAATTTCAGTTTTAAATCCGAATCTGACTGAATGAAGAGAGAATATTCAGAATTTCTTTTCACTCATCAGTCTTGACAGCCTATAAAGTTTGTTGCAACGATACTCATACACTGTTCGAAGAGAGATCGTTTGCGTTCGGGTCAAATATACGAATGGGAAATATTATATTCATTGATTCGGCGCGGAGCGCCGAAAATTTTTTGCTTTTTCAGGCCCTAAAATGTCTAAAAATCAAGGAAATTTAATATTTGACCAGCCAAAAAATTTGTGCCAATTCGCACAAACGCTCAAAATTTTTTGTGCCATTCCAAATTTTTTTGTGCCAAAAACCATGTTTTGGCACAAAAAAAAACACTGATTGCTCCATTATTCTACTTGATACAGTATAGAGTACGGACACGCGGTAACTAAACAAGCAATGTGCACTTCATTTCAGTTTTCCTGATCAAAAGTATCAATTGATTATGTTCTAATGCGACGCAACCGAACATAAAACACTTATTTTGTAAATTCTAAGTCATTTTACAGTCGTAACGTACATGAAACAATCTACAAAAACGCTCAAACCAATGATGTAAAAAAGGAAATGCGATAACAAAAAAAAATTCTTTGATAAGAAATATAAGGCCGCTTCCTGTTGAAATCTCTGTGACATGTTTAAGAACCGATTTTAATGGGAAACGAGAATTTTTTAAACGTTTGCAATCTGAACTTTTGCGTTTAGTGCACGTGGAAATTGAAGACATTACTCTAGAACGCGATTTTAAAACATTTGTTCACGAATTATCTGTTGGAGAGATTTATTTTTCAGCGTTTTAGAATACAAAAACCCGAAAATTTTTCTGGCGCTTCGCGCTGGAATGGGAAGCAAATTACACTTCATCAGTCTGATTTTAATTTATTTCCCAATGTTATGAAGGTTCATTTTCCAGTGTTTTAGAAAGTGAAAATCAAAAAATTTTCCCGGCGCTACACGCCGGCCCAAGAACTAAATAAAATTAGATGATTCTAATCGGAATCAAATAAAATTCAAGTCTCCTGGTGTTTTTAGACCTGTTAATTCATTAAAATTGAGGAAAAAATTGAAATTTTTGAATTCAAAATTTAATGTACAAGCATTGGAACAAATTTTCAAGCAAACTATCCAAAAGCATAATTGTTGTATTTTGCTTTTGGGGCGGTGATAATGCGGCGTGAGCAGGATTGGGATTCCGAGGTTGCGTCCTTAATGTACATGCTTCCCACACCCACATTTACCTGATAATCTAATTACTGGTACTTAAACCCCAACACTAATTGTCCCAACAATTAAAGAAAGTCTAAGTTCTTTAATTGTCTCCCTTATTGCGCAATATCGAAAGGCGAGAGTTTTTCTACCTTTTAATGTTACGCAATAAAACACAAAAACTTACGTGAACAAAGCGAAGACGGGCGAGGAAAATAAAACACAAAATCTACTCCCATGCATGGGCGAGAAAAAGACGAAAGGGTGCATGGTGGGAGGCGGCTAGTAATGACTAGTGGTGGCCAATGGGGCGCACAACTAGTATGAAACACATAAAAATTATAACACTAATAATAATAACTGAGAGAGACCAGCGCACGCGTACCGACGTGGGCTACAGTAAGATGGCTGCTAGTGGTCCACGTTGCTCTCTCCACTTGCTACCTGCGGGCCTCTAACGCGCGTTGACGAAACGATAAAAATTGGCGGAAAACACACTACAACACCCCTCCCCCTTGCAGTAGATCGCCTTAAGTGATCGTCAGGAAATACCAAAAAACATGCAAGGGGAAGGGCTCCGCCACTACAGGCTGTCACAGGGGTTGCCGAAGGATTCTTCGGCGTCACACAGTGGGGCCAGCGGAGTCGTTGGGGTAGTTTGAGCCGATTTTTGTGGCGGTGACAACAGTGGGTCCAGCAGCGGAGGCAAGGACAAAGAGTGGTGCAAGTGGGGGGTGTAGCGGGCCACTGGCGGTCATCTTACTGTGTGGTTGCAGCGTCGGCTGCACTTGCGCTGGAAACACTAGTACAAAAATAATAAAGCACGAATGAGATTAGAAATTAAACAACCAGTTTTAGACGAGAGTAAGAAAAACAAAACACAAAGAAAAACAAAGATTACTGTACAAAAAGCTTCTTTATTAATGGGGGCGTCGGTGGCGAGTATCGGAGGCAGATCGGTAGTTTCGAGGAGAATCGCGGCAGTTGCCCTCGTTTCGTCGGTATTGATCGTTATGGTAGCCATGTGGATCGCGAGGGTCATTGTGGCCATCAAAATGGATATTACGGGAGTGGCGGTTTTGACCGTAATCGGTGGTATCGCGGCGGCGCGAGGACGAGGTATACATTTGAGGTTGAAGCGGCGAGAGCGGGTTCACGCCTCGAGGTGGCAATTGAGTGGGGATCAATGATGGACGATCGGACGGCAGCCCTGTTGGCGGCAATGGTCGCAGTGGCAATAGATTCCACTGGGCAGAGAAGTTGTGCCGACGCAGCAGGGGTGCGGGGCGATCCATTTCGCTATGATACTGCAAATAAATTTGTTGAATGTCGGTGATTTCCGGCGGTTGTGGAAACGGGGCGTAGCGCGGATAAGCCATCCAGCTGTCTACTAACCCGACAGCGGTGTTGTAGGCTTGTAGCAAACACGAGGGATTGTCCAAACTGCGGGCTTCATACAGGAAAAGGGCCAAGTGGGCGGTGTGAACGGTGTTAATGACGCCGATCTCCTCAGCCCAAAGGCCAGCGACCCATCGCAGTATCAATGCCGCCACGTCCTGCGAGACTGGTGGTTGTTGTTCGCGATACCCGGGGCGGTAATGTTCTCGAAAATATTGGTACAACGCGAGCAAAGCGTTCGCAGCACAGACGTGCACGGGCATGATGATGCGAATACCGAGGCGACCGAAAAAGTTTATCAAAACCATTTTGTGCAGCGTACGCGGCATGAAGAATTCAACCGCGCGATCTATACGCGGCGGGTAGCCAGGGGTTACTAGCATAACACAATGCGGCGAATCGGTTGTACGAAAATGCGTATAGTTAGGCAATTGCATAGCTTCGCTAGGCAGGCGGGGCTCGATAGTTGGCGCGGAATTTGGTGGCGGAGGGATTCCAAGAACTGGTCTAGTGGGGATGACCACTGGCGGCTGTTTGAACGTAGCAACCGGAGCTGATGTCTGGGCTGTAGGCGGCAGTCACGTGGTGTGGGTTACCGTAGTCGTTGTACCAGTTGTCTGAACTGTAGGCAGTTGCGATGTAACTGTTGGCAGAATCGTGGTAGCAGTTGACGTGGGGGGTTCCACATCCATAGGAGGAGGTGGAAGTGGAGCTTTGAACACGTCTTTCGGCGGATTTTTCAAAGCTTCCAGACGATGTTGAATTTCGGCATCCCTATGCCACGGGCTAATGAAGTCCGTCAACTTGGGTGGTGACCAGTGGAACTGGCAGCGGTGTGCCTCTTCGTAGAAGCGGGTTGAATGTACCTGGTGAGGTTGTTCCCTTTGAGTAGGGTGCGGCGGTACATCATCGCAGCGTTCTTGTTGACGACTATCGCGGCTGGTTGTTTGAGTATGTTGCGCTTCTCTACGGTGGCGATCATCACGGGAGTGAGACTCCTGATGTGAACGGTGGCTATCGGTTTGATGAGCAGGCGGCAGTTTCATTGCCCACGCTGCTGTTTTGGATGACGTAATTTTGGGTTTTGGCGTTGACGTCGCCTGCGAAGATCTTTCGGCCTCTTCGCAGGCTTTCTGTTTATCGCGTTGTTCGCGGCGTCGAGTTGTAGGTTAGCTGGGCGTTCTGCCGCGCTCAGCACGGGAAGTGCTGGGTGGCCCTGTGCTCGGTTCGTCTGTTGTTCGCGTTTTGTGAGATTTGCGGGACGCCGATTCTTCTTGAAGGTGTTGTTTTCGCTTTGTTGAGTGTTCATACCGGCTGGGTCTTCGGATAGGATTTTCATGGCGATCTAGAGCCGGCGCGGACGTGCTGGGGGCCTGTGGGGTTTGAACATCCACAGGCGCCGTCGGGGGCACTAGAGTTGCAGGCTGAGGCGGTTGCGGCACCGGTGGCTGTTGCAAAATGATTGGCGGTGGTAAAGAGACCTGCATTTGCACGGTTGGTTGAGCCATTACCGGAGCCGTTTGAGCAACTTGCGGAAGCGGGGCGATCAACGTCGGTGGGGGCAACAAGATGTGTTGTATTTCGTCCTTTAGCGCAGCGGGGTAATCTTTCCACTGATGTTCAGGGAACAACATACTGGGCGGCGGCAGCGGAAAATGATACACAGCGAGCGCTGTGCCCAAGGCATCCCATTGGGTAGCTGAAATAATCTGTTGCAAAAAACGTACGGGAGCACTATACCTGGCTGCGGCAATGGTGGCAATTATCGGAGGTCCCGGCAAAACTGCCCGTGTCGCCAAGTATATTCGCGGGTCCACGGGGGGTGCCGGGGGTTCTATGAGGGTGATGTCCATAGACGTGGATTGATCTACCGTGCTTTCTTCGGGTATATCAGTCAACATTTGTTCTGACGTCATAGTTTCGGAATCAATCGCGGCAGGTTGGATGGGGTTAGATTCGTCCATCCGAGCCGGGGCAATGTTGGATATTTCGTTGAGCATGAGTTTCAAGAAATCGGAGATCTGTGTGGCGGGTGCCCTGATATCAAATGGTGCGGCGGGCATAGGAAGGGCTGACGCGTCTGTTGACGGCAGCAGCTTTGCTATGTTGAGATCGAAAACTGGCGTATCGAGTAGCTCGTCATCGGCGGGTTCGACTTCGACATCGATGGGGCGTTCAAGCAGTTCCTCGGTGGTGAGCATTTGCGCCGAAGCCGTAGTCGGCATGAGGTACGCGTACACCGGCGCGGGGAACGAAAAGCAGTTTTGAAAGTTGATGAGTGCAATAAATGATGAGTAGAAGTGGGAACGGCTGTGCGGATTGGCCATGTATTCAGCTTCATGGATTTCGATTTCTTCGACGGACGTTTCCATGTGAAAGTCCTCGTTGAACACAATCGGGCGTAACGCAAACCGGTTGCAGATATACCTGCCGGGATTGCTGGGGAAACACGGTTTGCATTCGGGGATGCGATTCATCCAATTCATAAGGAGTGATTTAGGATTGCCGTCGCTGCGATACCACATACACTCCTAGAACGCGGCGCGTATTTCTGGTTTCATTGATTGAGCGTGGCGAAGCAGTAGGTCGTTGACAGAGGTGTATTCTTCGGCAGAACACGGCAACGCTAGAGGCGCGGCCAACGGCATGAAAGAAGTCAGCTGTCGGAACCAATCTCCGTCCACCTGTAAAAAATAAAGAATGGTAGAGGGGTGATAACGATAATGAGTACCGTAATAGGTGCACTCGCGCAAGGGTTGATTGGCGGCAATGCATTCGGTCCAGAGGTCGTCAACTTTGTGATGAAGCGGCGGTAACGTGGGGTCATCGTATTGCATCTGATCGCGGATGGCCAACTTGTATATCGGGGAAAGAGCAGCTCGATAATTTGATCGGTTAGGTTGCTCTTTATGGCTGAGGTGACGGCTGCTTGAAGTCGCTTGGGATCATCAAACATGGATCCTGGTTTGAGAGTCGAATCTTCATCGTCGGAAACGTCCAGTGATTTGTTCCACTCGTCTTTTTGTTTCTTCTTCTTTTTCTTTGGTGCCTTCGGAACGGGAAGAAGTTTCGGATGGGTTGTGCGCGTCAAAACTTTGATGTCTCGAAAACCCTTGGGTACTGTTCTTAAACAAAAAGACTGACCGTGGTCGGACGCTGTGCAATCATACATGAAAAATTTATAAGCTGAGAGAACTTCGTCCCGCATAATCGCGGGTAAGGCGACTTGCGATGTCGTTGGATACATTTGGTTGGTGTAGTCGGGGGGTAAAACGTCCGACAAGGCCAGGTTGTGAAAAGCGGCGATAATGGATTCGGCGAGGTGGTCGATTTTGGCGGCATCCAGCGAGTCGTGGGGAAACAACACAGGGGCGTTGTAAACCTCGGGGATGAAGCCGTAGGGACCAAAGGCCAAGAACAACAACAACGGATAGTAGGCGTCGAGGGCCGCATAGGGGAGGACGTCGGATTGCAAAAACCACGTCATCGGGTTGTTGAAGAAACGCAGGGCTGCCGGGAAGCGTAGCATGAGTTTTGAAACTTCCAGCGCCCACATGGCGGAAATGGTTGCTTTTAACGTATGTTTTTCGGGGAAGATGCCAATTCGTTGCGCCAGCTCGTATAGCGGTGGAGATATATCGATGTTTTGGATAACGTGGTACGCGTCGAAATGAATGGCTTTTACGATGGGATCATTGTTTTCCTTCTGCCGATCAGTCCGGAATTGGGTACCCAGAAGAGCATATATTCCCTCCCAGTCATCGGCTCCATCCAAAGAAACTACCATGGTGTGTTCGCCGTCGACTAGGGAGAAGAGTGCGGTCCAATCTTCTGGGGTAGCGGTGAACGTTTCGAAAACAAACATCGTGCCGTTCGGGAATGCGAGGTGAACGTACCGAGGGTGGCTAGACGCTGTAGAGTCAGCTGGCATGGTCACGGTAAACTGGAAGTGTTTCATATCGGGGGCCATGATCGATTCCATGTTGAAACCCACCAGCGTATAGCCACGGAAGTTTGGTGTGGGTTGGGGGGCCAAGGCCTGCCCTAAACTTCTGGGTGAGAGGAATATCAGCGGCGGCAACACATTCGGGGGTGGTGCGTACATAGAGATGTACCAGGATTCTAAATCTGCGATGCGGGTCAGGCGTTTGACATTGTTCTCTAAACAAGAGTGAGCGCGGTATTTAATATGTGACACACGGAGCACCAAATCGAGAGGGCGAAATGGAGATTAAAGGACATACCTGTACTTGGGGGGGGGGTTGGGGGGGGGGACCCCCCCCCCAACTCGGCCAACCCTATACCCAAAATCATTTCCCCCCCCAACCCCCCCCAGTTGGGAAAAAATTAAAAAAATTTGTCAAAAAGTGTATGTTTTTTGGGAAAAATTTCGACTTTTTCCTACCCCCCCCCCCAAAATTTCGGATTTACCCCCCACCCAACTGGTCGGAGGTCTTACAGGTATGTTAAAGGATGATTTTAACATGAAACCAGGAGGAAGGCGGGGTGTTGCTTTTGGTTCGTTAGGAGGACACATGCTCTGAGAAGAGGGTCGCTTGGGCAGCGATGTCACCTTGATGGGCGCATTTTGACAACTGGATCGGGCTATGATAGCGAGGTAACGAGAGTTGTCATATGCAGAAATCAAAGCAGCGGCCAGTTGTGGGCTGAGGAGGCCACAACTTGATGATGACGGGGATCGCGGCGGCTGACCATGGATCTCTGGCGCAAAACTACAGAGTGGGAGGGTTACCCATGGGGTCCCAAGCAAGAGAGCATGCAAGAACAAGCAGCAAAAGCATAGAACGTAAGAAAAATACCATCGCAGGCAAAGCTTAGATTGTTTTGGTGGGGCTGCTGCTCGGCCCAACGTACATATCATTTGTTGACGTTAATTGATTCAGGATACGGCGGGGGTTCGTTGGCCGTGGAGGTGGATCCGGTCGACAGCATCATCATTTTGAAAAATAAATTTTTGAAGAGCGGCTGGAAAATGCGACTATTGCTGATGGAAGCGAAAAGTGGAAATGAAATAGTAAAAGAATAAGCCGCTGAAAGGTGAAGAAAGTGTAAAGTAAGAAAATGCAAACACTACCGTTATGAAAAGCAACACAAACACCACTATGTTAATGGGGACTAAAATCAACCTTTCCCAATTAGTCTTATGAGAGTGATAGCGGCCAGGGTCGGGCGGAAATAAACCGAATGGCCTCGCGCTGAACAGAACCTAACATTAAAGAAGAAACCCCCTCCTATCGCAAAAGTGTGGGACGGGGGCAAAGTGTAAAGTGATGGTTTAAAATCGGCCGAGTTTGCTTGTAAGAGACGGGTCGAAGGAAAGTGTTTCAAAACCGCGTGATTTCCATCCTTGCTCATCAAGGAGGTCGCCATGATCAAAATTAAACAAAGGTGAAGATTATTTACAACGGGGCGTGATGAGCGCCGTATCACAAAAGAAAATTTCCAAAGCAAACAATTGTCGGTGAGAGGTGTGGGGCCTACGTGCCACCTTCTTCATTTTCAAACGCGTCCTTTGCGAGTGGCGGAATGAACGGTTTTAGACGCCTTATGGAGACGGTTTGCGGGCGGCGGGGTGCATCGAGGGAGTTGATTGTGACAACGTTTTCGGCGGCATGAGAGGCGTCCATGATGAGAAAAGGTCCGATGAAGTCGGGTTGAATTTTGTTGGCCTTGCGCGTGTTGGTGAGAAGGACAAGGTTGTTGACGGCGAAATCACATTTTCGGGCTTTGCGATCAAAGTATTCTTTGCTGACGGCGGCTGCAGCATCGAGGTTAGCTTTGATTTTTTCGTGCATTTTGAGTTGCGCTTGCGTAAGAATATGCTGATAGGCGTCGTAATTCAATGGCAAGGTGAGTCCGCGGGCGCAATCGTAGTCCAAGGTGATGCGCGGTTTATATCCTCGTAATAAGCTGAAGGGCGAATGGCGTGGCATTGTAGGCCAATAGGGCGTAAGGCAAGTAGCGCTCTCAGTTATCTGGATCGTCGGCGGTATACTTTTTCAGTTGGGCGATCAAGGTTTGATTGAAGCGTTTGACCATTCCGTTGCACTGGGGGTGGTGTGCCCTCATTTTGACTTTGCCAATTTTGAGAAGCTCGCAGATATCTTGCATAAGCTTTGATGTAAAACATCCACCTTGGTCGGAGAGGAGGACGAGCGGGCTACCGTGCGTGAGGACGACATTGTTGATGAAACATTCCACTATTGTTGAGGCTTTTTGATCTGGTATCGGGTGCGCGGACACGAATTTCGTGAAGTAATCCTGAAAAACAATAATGTAAGGACGTTTCTCACCTACAGGCGAAATGTTGACGATGTCCGTTGCCACGATCTCGAAGGGGTGTTTGGGTTGAATCGGCAACAGTGGCCGAGGCGGTGGTGTGCACGGCGTTGTTAGTTGGCAAATTTTGCAGGTTTTAATCGAACGTTTTCTTCCATGCGGGGCCACCAAAAGTTTTTTTAATTGCTGCTAGTGTGCCGTTTGATCCTTGATGATTCAAAATTTTTGCGCCGTGGAATTGATGAAGGGTTTGGTCAACCATGGAGGCGGGTACGACTAATTGTTTGACATCTTTAAGTTGATGATACAAAATTTGGTCTTGGAGGAAGAAAATCCGTGGCTGTTTGGCGGCATTGTCTGTTCTGAGGGTGGCAATGATTTTTCCTATGACTGGATCCGCGGCTTGAGCATTTAAAACTTCCTGGTGAGCGGCGATCGTAATGGCCTCGGCCGGGGGTGGTTTGTGGTCGACAGCTATTGGCATTGAATTAGAGAGTGTGGGTTGACTGATGGTCTTTTTGGTCATTGCAGGGGTCACAGCGTTGATTTTGGCGTCGACTTCTATGGGCGGTGAGGCCGCTGCTGGGCGTAGTTCCGGTACCGTTAAGTCAGAGTCTGTAGTTGCACCAGCAGGGTGGAAATTCTTGCGGAAAATCGTGGCGGTCAAATTTTCTGTGGTCTGGATTGGGGATTCGTCACAGTCGTCTTTCCTGGACAAGAAATCGGCGCAAGCATTGTCTTTCCCTTTAACATATTCAACTTTATAATTGTAGTCTTGGAGGCTAATCGCGAAATGTTGGAGGCACGAGTTTCGATGTTTTTCGTCTTTGAGCCATTCGAGCAGCTTGTGATCGGTGCGGACAATAACTTTTTGGCCGTACACATAGTGGCGGTACATCCAGAAGCCGTAGACAATGGCGAGGCATTCATGCTCAGTTGTACTGTAGCAGATTTCGGCATCGGTGAGTACGGGACTATTGAAGGCGATGGCCCATTGATCATTTCCGTTTTCTTGATACAAAATTGCTCCGATGGCGGTCATACTGGCGTCGGTTTGAATAACGAACTGGGCTTTGCCATCATAGACCGGGTAGCGAAGGAAAGGCGATGACGTGAGGGCTGTTTTGATACCGTTGAATGCGGCGTGATGTTTGTCCATGGCGACATATGGGGTGTCTTTGCGTAGGAGTCTGTACAAAGGACTGGACAACGTTGCCAAATTTGGGATAAAGCCTTTGCACCACTGGACTAAGCCTAAAAAACTTTGCATACCTTTTTTGGTCTTCGGGAATTCATATTCGGCGATCGCTTTGACTTTCTCCGGATCGGCAGCGATTACGCGGGCGCTAAGAAGATGTCCCAGGAATTTGACTTGCAGCGGCAGGAATTCACATTTGCCTGGCCAAAGGATAAGGTTGGCTGCGCGGAGGGCGTTGAAAATGATTTGTAGGTGCTCGAGATGTTCCTCAAACGACTTACAAAAGATGATGATATCGTCCATGTAGACGAGGCAAATTTTCCAAATATACGGGCAGAGGATTCTCTCCATTAAGCATTGGAACTTGGCGGGCGCGTTCTTCAAACCGAAAGGCAAAACCTTAAACCCAAACAAACCTTCTTGGCAGATGAAGGTTGTTTTATCGCGGGAGTTGGTGTCGAGAGGTACCTGCCAGTACCCTGCTTTGAGATCCAAGGTAGTGAAGAATTTTGCCTGTCCCATGGCATCGAGATAATTGTCAATGCGCGGGACCGGGAACTTGTCGCTTGGCATAATGTCGTTTATTCCGCGGTAGTCAACAATGGGTCTCCGAAAGCCGTCTCTCTTTTTCACCAGGAAGAGCGGTGCGACCCAGGGTGAGCGGGATGGTTTGATAAAATTGTTGTCGAGCATTTCTTGAATATGGCGGCGTACAATCGGTCTTTGCTCCATTGCGGCGCGGTAATAATGGCGGGAAATGGGTTTTGCGGTGCCCGTGTCGATACTGATGGTCAACTCGCTAGTGATAGTTGGTTTATCGCCGGGGAGGCTGAAGACATCACGGTGTTGTCGAAGCATCTTGAGGGCTTTTGTTTTTTGCGCGGCAGAAACGTAAGTTTTTTCGGTCATTTTGTTTAGGGCGTACTCCAGCTTTTGTTGTGCGGTGTGGCCAGGGAATGATTTATCAAGTGCGGCCGGCTCGTGATCTGTTAAATCGCGGTCGGCAGCAGCGGCTGCTATCTGGCAGTCGGCGTAGGTTTCGGAATACTCTAGCGTGTGCTTTGCCATTGCGATGAGCTGATTTGGTCGGAGTTTGATGCTGTTTGGCGTGTTGTTAATGAAAAGGAGTGGGCAATGACTGTTGGTGATGTTGACAACTGCGGTTTCGACTGCAAGTTCTGCGGCTACGTTGTTGGTGGCGAGGGGTTGGACAATCACGTCGGGAATGGTCGCTGATGTTGTGGGGAAAACGGTACTTTTTACCCATTGCTGGCAGTGTGGCAAAATCCAAATGGAAGCTTGGGCGACAAGAAAAATCGGTTTGGCGAGCTCGGTAACCTCCAACTGCGGAGGGGGTGGTTGGTGTGGATTAGGTTGAGCCTGCTGTATCGGTTGTTCAGCTTTGATTTCTTCGGATTGGCTGAAAATATCAGATTTATCGTCATAAAAACTTACTCGCTTGCCCTCTGGGATTTCTTCCAAGACATTGTCGTTGGTGGCGTTTAGGAACAATTCCGTTCGAGGGCGGATCTGAGGCCATTACCTTGAGCGGCAGTTTTACATCTTGGATTTCTATGTAATTATCTTTAAAATTCAAAATGGTGTGGATATCTGGGTGCGCGAGGAAATCGGTCCTGATGATACATTGGTCGTTTCCATCGTCATCGAGGATCACACATTTGATCATGTGCTCTCCGAACGCGGATTCCATCATGATGACTACTGGGCCATGAGCCTTGACGACGGCGCCATCAGCTACTTTGATTTTTCTGCAAATCGGGAGTTGGAGCGATTGTTTGTCGAAAGCGGGTTTGACTAATCCTGAGGACAAAACGGAGCATTGGGCATCTATGTCGATGAGCGCGTGTGCTTTAACCGCTCCAATTTTGATTGGAATTTGAAAAGCTCTCGTGGAAGCGTACCTGCGGACAAAGGATTTGGAAGACGGCGTAAGGTTATCGATTTGACACACGGACGAGCGGATGTGGCATGGGTCCTGAAAAGCGCGGCCCCTTGCGTTCCAACAGACTATGCCGGGGCTATCGATCGGCGGGGCAGAAGCGATTTCTTTGGATGGGATGACCATATTGGCTGTTGACGTCGATTGGTTGTTAGCGCGTGTTTCGAGCGCAGGTGTTGACGTGGGATTCGGTGGCGGAAGTGCAGGTAGGGCTGGTTGTAACTCTGAAGATTGAGAACTGGCGCGCAATGAGTCTGTCGGCGTTGTGACGTATGGAGCCGGTACAGTGTTGTAGTGAATATGTTGTTCCCATGGTGCCAGGAATTGATGGTTTGGATAAATGGTGTATGTATTCTGAACAAAATCATGTGGGCGCTGTATAGAATTACCTTCATAAAAATGGTTTCGCGCGCCGCAGGCGTAGTTTGTGCCTTGTTGGGGCGGTCCTCCGTGGTGGGGTCTCCAATCGCGCTGTCCACGGATGTCGTTCGAATTGGTTCGGAAATCAGCTTGCCGTGGATGGGCAGCATAGTTTGGGCGGTTTGATTCAAGTCGGGTTACCTGTTGAGCGTTTTGCTGCTTGAGCCAGATGCAATCTTTGGTGTTGTGGGTGCGGGATTTATGAGCGTCGCACCAAAGACCTGTGGGTTGCGTTGTGCGTGCGCGATCTCGGCTGGCAAGTCGGTCGAAGCGATTGGCGTATGGCTCTCTGTTTTGAGATTGATGATGCGGGCTGTGTTTCCTATTGGTTAGTAATGTTTCCTCTGGGCGCTGTCATGATTTTCGTTCTTCATAGTCACGATCGTATCTCTGAATCAATTGTTCCAAGAAAATCTCCGTGCGCAGCAGCTGCGGCGGCGGTGGTTCAATCGCTTGTGGTTGGAAAGAGATGAATTTAGTGGGTGGCGGTGTCGAATTTTGGAGCCTGCAATCCGTAGATGGAGAGCGCTCGCGGTAGCCATGTTGGGGGCGATCCATGCTGCGGCGGCGTTCGAAACGGCGATCAATTGGCTGCGGAGACTTTGGCGGTGGTACTTCCTGATTGGCTTGGTTCAGGAGGATGGGTCTTTCCGCAGTTCCAATTTTGGCTTTGGTTGCATTGAGGACACTACGGGCGTTAGCTACGGTGTCGGCCAATTGTTGGACATTCATGAAGCTTTTGGCTTGTTCGCCAATTGTTAGTTGATAGAAAACAGGCAGTTTTGTCAAAAAGGTGTCAATTACTTGTTTGTGCCGAAAGGTTTGATCTTCATGCTGATACAATAATTGTACATAAGTCATTACCTTACTCAAAAATGCGGCGGGTTCTTCTCCAACTTCTGGGGTGATTGACACGAGCTCGCATTTGAGAGTCATCGGGTTGCAATCTGGAGCCAATTGGAACATGAGTAAATGTTTGGCGTCTTTGTAACGAGTCATATCTTGAATCATATCGCTCGGCGTATCGCTAGTGAGTCGGCGTAGTGCACTCATCTTTACGTGGTTGGAGGCGTCGTAGCCGAACTCATTTTCAAGGCAGATGAAGAAGCGTTGCAGACATTTATTTGTCCCGGCGCCATCAATAATCAATGGGTGCATGTTGTCGACAATTGTCTTAATGCGGCTATCTTCTTCACGATGAGACGTGCGCGGCATGTCGTACCGAGGTTGCGGGTGGTCATAATAATCTTCTGGTGGGTAGTCTGAGAAACGGAAATGGTTTGCCACGGGCGGTTGGCGTCTTTGAAGTGCGGAACGGTGTAAATCTTCGTCAGCGCGTGTAGTGCGGGCGAATTCATTTTTGTACAGGGTATCCATCCACGGTGCTTTAGGTTTGACTTGATTTGGTAGCCTACCAAAGACTGGAGCCGGTTCAGTTTCACGGAGAGTTTCGTTTGGGATATAAATATCTCTTGTTTCCTCCCCATGAAACCATGAGGACACTAGTGGCGATCTTGGTGTGGGTGGATTGCGCGCATTAGTTGCGGCGGCGGTTGTGGAAATCAACTGTTGCATTTGCTCAGCGAGTGCGGCGAAACGCGCGTTTGTAGCTTTGGTTTGTTCCTGGATTTCGCGTTGGATGCGTAGTTGCTGGGCTTGGAATTGGTCGGAAACGGCGGCAATAATTTGATCAATCGTTTGAACAGTAGGAACATTTTTGGTGATGCGCGCCGCGGCAGTGTTGAGTTGGTCCAGCGGGTTGCGTGCTTCAATTCGAAAATTTTGAACTTCATTGGCATTTGCGATGGCTAGGCTGCTGCGGTGATTGTTTACTGAAGCACGGGTGGCAGCTGGGGCTTGTGGTGGATCGATATTGACAAAGTCTTCGGAAGAGTCGGTTCTGGCAATGGTTTGATCATTGTTATTTCGGGCCGCGGCACTTGGCGGCGGCATTTGCGGTGCGGGGGGCGCGTTAGGGCAATTTATGGCGGCGGTAAGGGAGTTTTGATTTAGCGACAGCGGAAGTTGAGAATTGATCGTCGCCGCGGTTGTGGGAATGAGCGGTACTTGCGGTTGTGCTGTCCCATCCAGCACAGGGGTATTGAAAGTAGACAAGGGCAGCTTATGGGGCGGGAGGCTTACCGTGGGTACCGCTGTCGATTGCCCAATATTTGACGGTCACGGCAGTAGCATTTGATCAAAACTTAGGGTGCAGTGTGCTGCTGTGGCAGCGTTCAGGGAACTAGATCGCGACAGAAAACAGGTGAAGTCCGGCGGTGTGTGGATTACTTTTGGCATCTTTTTTCGCAGGGTATAATAACTTCTTTTGTAACCTTTGGCGCAACTGCGGCAGGGTCGAATTTTGGACTCTTCGAGTGTTTTCGGATGCAATGCAACGGCAGGGAGAGGCAGCGTACAATCCAAGCGGTCACCAGTGTTTTATTTTGCTTTTGGGGCGGTGATGATGCAGCGTGAGCAGGATTGGGATTCCGAGGTTGCGTCCTTAATGTACGTGCTTCCCACACCCACATTTACCCGATAATCTAATTACTGGTACTTAAACCCCAACACTAATTGTCCCAACAATTAAAGAAAGTCTAAGTTCTTTAATTGTCTCCCTTATTGCGCAATATCGAAAGGCGAGAGTTTTTCTACCTTTTAATGTTACGCAATAAAACACAAAACCTTACGTGAACAAAGCGAAGACGGGCGAGGAAAATAAAACACAAAATCTACTCCCAGGCACGGGCGAGAAAAAGACGAAAGGTGCGTGGTGGGAGGTGGCTAGTAACGACTAGTGGTGGCCAATGGGGCGCACAACTAGTATGAAACACATAAAAATTATAACACTAATAATAATAACTGAGAGAAACCAGCGCATGTGTACCAACGTGCGCTACAGTAAGATGGCTGCTAGTGGTCCACGTTGCTCTCTCCACTTGCCATGTGCGGGCCTCTAACGCGCTTTGACAAAACGATAAAAATCGGCAGAAAACACACTACAACATAATGACTTTGAGAATTACATGAGAAATCGATGGTTAAGTTCTCTATGATGACAAGTGAGAACCCAAAATGAATGATAATCTTTCCGAAAAATTTTTTGGGTATTGATATTCTGTAATGCTGGAAAATCAATTTTCCGAACATTTATTCCAAGAATTAGATTTGAATTTTGTGTTAAAAAGTCGTAATTTCTAGAATTTTACTTGAAAAATTTTAAAACCAGTATAATTTATTTGTAAACTCTCGTACTTGGTTGAAAACACTGTTTTTTCCTCAAATGGGGTCTTTTGAGGAAAAAAATTTTGAAATGAGGAAAAAAATTTTGGATATGGTTCTCATTATGGAAAATATTTTGGTGAACTCTAAACTGAAAAGATGCGTTTTGGTGGACTTTAAAAGGGGTATCGGTATACAAATGGAGGATCCGCATATTGACAACCACAGTAATCGGGGAGCAAACAATTTGGGCAAAATTTTGATGAAGTTACGGGACGAAATGCGATCAAACATTGATTTCCAAAAAGAAGCAGAGCCATCAACTCGTTTTTTGAATGGGCAAGTTAAAAGGGGCCCAGAAGTTTTATCACCTGATGTAAATGATAGTAAGCGGCCTACAATCTAAGCATTCTGGTCAAAATTTTCTAACCTTGCATTGATTTGAACTCTTTGACTTAGCTTTTTTATTTATTTCCCAACAACTGCTAGGCAAGCGAATATGCTCAGAGTAGCAACTCTGAACTGTGCAGGGTTATTGAGGAATGATTTGAAACTGAGCAAAATTTATGAGCAAACAAAAGATATAGATATTCTAGCTTTACAGGAAACACATCTTAAAACTAAAAAAGATTCATTCCTTTTCAAGTGTACTTTTGAGAAATATTTTGCTTATAAACTTTCTTCTGCTGACACAAACTGTACTGGTATAGCTTTGTTAGTTAACCATACTTGTAGACTAAAATTGAAGAGAAAAGTTTTTGGAATGAAAGGCAGGGTATTAGCATATCTTGCAGAACTGGAAAAGAAAAAGTTTTATATTATGGTAATATATGCTCCTGCGAAAGAAGCTGATAGAGCAAATTTTTATGACAGTCTTTACAAAAAAATCAATGATTCCTTCAGGCATCACGATGAGGCAATCATCTTAGGTGACTTCAATTTTACAGAGTGTGGTCTTCTTGACAGGGATTCATTCAGATTCAAAGAAGAAGAAAAGGGAAAAGAAGAGTTCGAGGCTGAAAAGTAAGCTGGGATTGTATGATATTTTTCGACTAAACCATCCAAAGCTGAAAATTTTTACACATATTTCCAATGCTCATAAATCTGCTTCAAGAATTGAAAGAATTTACACAACAAGATTTTTTTCTGACTCTTTCAAGAGCTACAGAATACTTGATTTAGGAATAAGTGATCACAAGCTCTTTATGGTAACTATCAAATTAAATTTTTTGCTAGTCACATTTGGGCCATCTTTTTGGAAAATGAATAGTAGTTATCTTAGTACAAAAGAAAATGAGATCATAAAAGAAGTTAGAAATTCTTTTGAGAAAAATTTTGAAGATCTCACGGACACTTCAGGCAAATCCTTAATTAATAAATGGGAAAATTTCAAAGTAAACATAAAGCAGGATTTTATATATCTCAAAAAGAAAATTGATAAGAAGAATTTTAGAATAAGGAAGAATTGTGAAAACAAAATGAATGGGATAAGAGAAAAATTGAAATGTAATAATCAGGATCTGGGATTAAGAAAAGAATATAGAAAAGTTAAGAATGAGTATAAAATAGTGATTAAGGGTCTAATTAATGAAAAGCTGAGTGAAACTCATTATCAAGACATTCTTGCTGATAGATGTTCACTTGCAACTGCAAAAGTTTCGCAAAAAAGGTCTACTGAGAATAGAACAATAACTTCAGTCAAGACAGAGTGTGGCAATATATTAGAGGATCAATTAGAAGTTTTAGAAGAGTATAGAAGACAATATGAGAAGCTTTCCAAAACAGTTGGCACAAGTAGAGAACACAAACAAATTTTCTTGGAAGAAAAATCTACTAAAATGGTTTCTGATGATCAAAACAAGTTACTCAGAGAAGAATTTTCAGAAGAAGAAATTAGAAAGGCAATTTTCTTATTCAAGAAAGGAAAATCACCTGGAAGTGATGGAATTCCTATTGAGTATTATCAAAAATTTATTGATTCTTTGGTACCTATATTGGAGACATTATTCTCAATTATATACGATTCAGGCAAAATGACTAACACAATGTATCATGGTATTATATCTCAGATATATAAAGGAGAACATGATAAGTCTGAAAGAAGTAGTTGGCGACCAATAACAATGTTAAATTTTGATCATAAAATTTTAGCAAAAATCTTGGTTAATAGAATGAAAAGTATCATGCCTGACATTCTACATGAAAATCAGACATGTGCAGTGAAAGGAAGAGATATCAGAGATGGATTGTTGTCCATCTATAATCTGATTCATTATCAAAATGAAACACAAGAAAAAGCTTTAATTTTATCGGTAGATCACATGTCAGCTTTTGACATTGTTGAATGGGACTATATCTTTGATACTCTAGTTTTTTTCAACTTTGATCCAAAATTCATACAATGGATAAAAATAATTTATAATTTAGGGGAATTGCAATCATCATTATTGGTGAATGGCTATGAAACTTTTCCATTTAATGTAAGCAGAGGAATAAGACAAGGCTGTCCATTATCACCTTTGATTTACGTGCTTGTATCAGAGACAGTATGCAATCACATAGTCTAATAAGAGGATTACAAGTTCTAGGGAAAGAATTCAAGATAAATTGTTATGCTGATGATACAAATTTTTTCTTGAAAGATTATGAATCAGTCAAGAAAATTTTTGATGTGTATGAAATGTTCAGAAAAGTCTCTGGGGCTACCTTGAAAAAAGAAAAGACTAAAATTCTTTGCATTGGTGACATGAAAGAAAATATTCCACATGAATATAAAGACTTCCTTGTTGAAAAGATGAGAATCTATGGAATCTACTTCAATAAGCAGGGAGCTGAACAAGATGAAAATGTTAAAGCATTGAAAGAAGAAATCAGTAAATTTAGAGGAAACCTAACATCGAGTAAAATTTCATATTATGCCAGAGCAAAAATTATTGATACATATTTTTTGTCTAAACTATGGTATTCAGCCTTGTTTTGTGATATAAAGACCGATTTTGTTAAATACATTGAAAAATTTGCCACAAAGTTTATCTGGTCAAATAGATCTAATAGGAATCTAGTAGCAACTGAGAAGCTAAAATTACCCCCCAATGCAGGAGGTATAGGTATGGTTGATGTCATTTCAAAAATTGAAGCAATGAATTTGATGCTTCTGATAAAGATGGAAAAAAGGAATCTTGATATTAGTTTTTTCTTTTTAGATAAAGTAAAAAGTAAGTCAAAAAGACAGTTGGCAAGAATGCAAGTCCCTGAGTTATATAAGAGGATTAGAACTGCAGAGATAGATACTAAGTTCCAGTTCCTAAATAATAATGTAGTTGAAGTAGGAGGGAGATCTCTTCATTTGGATCATGTTTCTACAAAAGTATTTTATCTTATAATACTAGACAAAATTGTACAAAAGTGCCAACCAAAAATCACTGAATATTGGGAACATAAAATTGGATTACCTAGGAAATCAGTTCTAGAGTTATTAACTTGTAGTTCAGTTAAATTTTTAGATGGATATGGGAGAAACATTAGATTTTCAATTATTCACAGGTTTCTGTTGACCAAATCAAAAATAAATCACATGGATCCAAACTTCGAAGCAAGTTGTAAGTTTTGTTTACATGAAGGCAGATCTGAAAGAGAAGATGTTTATCATGTTTTTGCCCTCTGTCCTAGAATAACAGATTTTTGGATCAAAATTGCTATAGCCTTGAAGGGCATAGACAAGGATTTAAATATGAATATTGAAAATTTCATTTTTGGTGTAAAGCCTAGGTATGCAAGTCGTGAGAAAATTGTGGTGTTAAATCTGATCATTTGTACTTCTCAAAAAAGTATTTGGCAGTCAAGAATGTTTTATGAAAAGAAAAATGAATTGAAAGATCCATGGGAAATTTTTAGGAAAAATTTCCAAGTGTTGATTATGAGGCAATCTGAAATTTTAGAAAACAAAAATTTTGAATCGTTTTTTCTGAAGAATAAAATTTGTAAGAAAAGCAAATATAAGATAACACTAATTATGTAGGCCACTTACCCCAAATATTAAATGTGTTTGTAATACCTCTTTTTTCTCATTATTTAATCGGTTATGAACATCCTTTTAATACTTTCAGGATAAACTTTTTCGTCAATTTCCTAGCAAATCGTTTTTTGTTTTCTTTTATGCATCTTTTAGTAAGTTTATTTCCTCCGTTTAGAGTTATGTTTTTTCTTTGTTTTTTTCAAACGAGTTCAGTGTATAATTTAAATTTGTATTCAGAATCGTATGTTTCTGTTTTAAAGACGCCTTGGGAACAAATTTGGCGAATATCCAATCTCAAAAGTTTCGTTGTTATATGATATATGTAAAATTTATGGAAGAAAAAAAATTTTTTCTCGCCTATAATCTCTTGGATATTATATTGTTTATTGATGTTTTCTCCTATATGATAAATTGTTTTCCAAAAAAAAAAATTGAATTCAAAAAAAAGGTCAAAATCTCAAAATTTTCTGGTGCTTCGCGCCGGTCATGGGTATAATTATAACCAGGGCCGTATTTAGAGGGGGGCGGGGGGGGGGGCGGTAGCCCCCCCTGTCGTTGTAACGAAAAATTTTTTTCCAGCCCTTGTTGTAATAAATAGCAGTTGGTGGAAACTAGTGACACTGACGTTCATATTACCTATTCAAATATCCTTGAATTTTCATTCTAAAACTTTAAATTAAATTATTTTTTCAGAGTAGCATTTTAAAAATATCAACTATAAATTATAATGAAACGTAGCTTAGAACAGTTTGGTTTTCAATCATCAAAACGAACGGCTCAAAATGAATCGATAGCAGCACCTATAGCCGAGCCCATAACACGTGAAGCCGAACCGCAGACACCTGAAAAGTCATACACTACGCTATATTTTCTTGACACTTCAAAATTGTCTATATTTTTGAAGTCGCCCCCCCTTTAAAAAATTCCTGGATACGGCCCTGATTATAACTATATTCTATCAGGCGCGGCCGTTAGCATATCTACTTCGACTCACTTTGCTAATTAATGCTCAACAGTTTCTATCAATCAAGTTAGCTCATTTCATTTTCTAATCGTTTACAGTCAATTATGTCGCCGAAAACAGAGATTTTTGATGAAGTATCAATTTTTTCTCTCCATGATTGGAATTTTTCAAACGTTTGCAATCTGAACTTTTGCGTTTAGTGCAGGTGGAAATTGAAGACATTACTCTAGAACGCGATTTTAAAACATTTGTTCACGAATTATCTGTTCGAGAGATTTATTTTTCAGCGTTTTAGAATACAAAAACCCGAAAATTTTTCCGGCGCTTCGCGCTGGAATATGAAGCAAATTACACTTCATCAGTCTGATTCTAATTTATTTCCCAACGTTATGAAGGTTCATTTTCCAGCGTTTTAGAAAGTGAAAATCAAAAAATTTTCCCGGCGCTCCACGCCAGACCAAGAACTAAATAAAATTAGATGATTCTAATCGGAATCACAGAAATTTTGATAGCAGATAAATTCATGAGCACTCTATCGTTAACTTGCTTTATACGCTCCTATAGAACACCAATATATTCTTCAGCTCATTTTGGACTAACATAACCAGAATTTTCTCAATTTTTTCCTCATTTTTGCAGGTTTCTGACTACAAATACAACAAAATGCTTGGCTATGCTCCTAAAATGCACGAAAAAGCATCCGTAGCCACATTATAAGCATTTTGAAAAATGTGGACAATTTTTGCAGAATGAGGAAAAAACTTTTGGGTCCGGTTTTGGACAGGGACCCCCCCCCCCCAACTTGGCCAACCCAGTACCCAAAATCATTTCACCCCCCCCCCAGTTGAGAAAAAATTAGAAAAATTTGCCAAAAAGTGTATGTTTTTTGGCCTTTTTTGGGAAAAATTTCGACTTTTTCCTACCCCCCCCCCCCCAACTGGTCGAAGGTCTTACAGGTATGGAGTAAGCAGAGTATTTCCGAAAGATATTTCCATGAAGCATTTGAATTGATTTTACGTTAGATCGTTAGAGTTTACGTATTGATCTTTCTCAAAAAGGAAAAAATTTGAATCTTCATTAAATATCATGATAAAATATTGAAGATGACCAATGAAAACATGAGATAATACGTTCAAGATGATGAAAACTATTATAGATTATATGATAAATGAAGGTAGACGTGCTAAAAGCCGCGCCTGAGCTAAGTAATGCATAATAATGATTATTAAAGTTACAATCGGCGCGAAGCGCCGCAAAATTTTGAGATTATGACTTTCAAAAATGCACCAAAATGCATCTTTTCTGTATCCGATCCCCAAAATTTTCTTCACCAAATGGGGAAAGAGCCCAAAATTTTTTTCCCCTTCCCGAATTTTTTAACCCGAAAAAGCACGATTTGGGCAAAAAAAACAGTGACTACAAATACAACAAAATGCTTGAGTATGCTCCTAAAATGCATAAAAAACATAAGACCTGTACTTGGGGGGTTGGGGGGACCCCCCCCCAACTTGGCCAACCCAGTACCAAAAATCATTTACCCCCCCCCCCCAGTTCGGAAAAAATTTAAAAAATTTTCAAAAAAGTGTATGTTTTTCGGCCTTTTTTGGGAAAAATTCCGACTCTTTCCTACACCCCCCCCCACCCCCAAAAAATTTCGGATTTACCCCCCCCCCCCCAACTGGTCCATACCTGTACTTGGGGGGGGGGGGGGCTTGGGAAGGGGGGGACCCCCCCCAACTCGGCCAACCCTATACCCAAAATCATTTTCCCCCCCCCAACCCCCCCCAGTTTGGAAAAAAAAATTTGTATGTTTTTTGGGAAAAGTGTATGTTTTTTGGGAAAAATTTCGACTTTTTCCTACCCCCCCCCCAAAATTTCGGATTTACCCCCCCCCCAACTGGTCGGAGCACTGTTTTTTTTTTCCACGAACTTTTTTCCACAAATGTGGAAAGGGGTCAAATTTTTTTTCCACATGTGGAAAAAAATTTTTTTTCGTCTTAAAATCCTCGTTTTTTGGCTTAAAATTGCTCACAGACGCTTTATCGCACTGTTTTTGAGCTTTTTCAAGCCTTCTGGTGTTTTTAGAGAAGTTAATTCATTAAAATTGAAGAAAAAATTGAAATGTTCGACTTAAAAGCCTAATCTACAAGCATTGTTGAACAAATTTTCTAGAAAACTAGAGCAATTGACTTGAATTACACAAGAAATCAATAGTCAAGCCCTCTATGATGACCATCGAAAGCCCAAAAAAGATGGTAATTTTTCCGGCGCGGAGCGCCGGAAAATTTTTTGGGTATATTGTCATTCTGGGATGCTGGAAAATCAATTTTCCGAACATTTATTTCAAGAATAAGATTCCAATTTTGTGTTCAAGAGTCGTAATTTCTAGAATTTTACTTGAAAAATTTTAAAATCTGTAATTTATTTGTAAACTCTCATGAACTTGGTCGAAAATATATAAGTAAGAAGAGTATAAATTTCCGAAAGATATTTCCATGAAGCTTTTGAATTGATTTTACGTTAGCAAAGAAATAATCGCATCATAAAGTATACAGACTTGACGTATTGATCTTTCTCAAAAGCAAAAAATGCGAATCTTCATTAAATATTATGATAAAATATTGAAGATTACCAATTAAAACATGAGATAATACGTTTAAGATGATGAAAACTATTAAAGATTAAATGGTAAGTGAAGGTAGACATGATAAAAGCCGCGCCTGAGCTACTTAGTAAATAATGATGATTATTAAAGCTATAACCGGCGCGAAGCGCCGGAAAATTTTGGGATTTGGACCTCCTAAAATGCACCAAAATGCATCTTTTTAATATGAAAACCCCAAATTTTTCTTCCACATTTGTGGAAAGACCTCAAAAATTTTTTCCACATTCCAGATTTTTTTTCCACATTATAGTGCAAATGTGGAAAAAAAAAAAACAGTGGGTCGGAGGTCTTACAGGTATGAACTGGTCGGAGGTCTTACAGGTATCCGTAGCCACATTATTATTATGTGGAAAACTTTTGGAAAATGGGGAAAAAAATTTTGGGTCCGGTTCTCATGCGGAAAAAATCTTTGAGGAAAAAAAAGGTGATCATAGTGCAAATATCTAAAAAAAGTGAATCCAAATCACACAAGCGTCACAGCGTAAAGCCATCAACACAGTAACTTCAATTTTCTAGATTCCTTATAACAAACTTTTAAACTTTGTTTTCAGTTTTGAATCTGAACAGAAACATCAAGACATTGTCTAGAGTATTGATTTGGACAAATATGCGATGGCAGTGCTATGCAAAACTCTTTTTTGTAACAGGTTCAGCATCGTATTAAAAAAACCCATCCTTCACTGTAGAGATGAGTTGTAAAATACGTTCATCGGAAGATCGAGATCTGAAAAATTTCAGACATTTCAGGTCGCTCACCGTTTTTTTCCTCGAAGATTTTTTCCACATCAGAACCGGACCAAAAATTTTTTCCTCATTTTCCAAAAATTTTCCACGTTTTCAAAAACGTTTATAATGTGCCTACGGGCATTTTAGGAGCATACCCAAGCATTTTGATGCTTTTGGATACAGAAACCTCCATAAATTATGAAAAAATTGAGAAAATTCTGGTTATGTTAGTCATAATGAGCTGTGGAGTTCTACAACAGCAAAGAATGTTAACGAAAGAGTTGTCATGAGTTTATCCTTTATTAATATTTCTGTGGTTCCAAGTAGGATTATCCAATTTTATTTAATTTTTGACCGGACGCGGAGCGCTGGAAAAATTTGTGAATTTTCACTTTCTAAAACGCTGGAAATTGAACGTTCACAACGTTGAGAAATAAATTAAAATTCGACTGATGAAGTATAATTTGTTCCCTATTGCAAAAATTTTTCAGTTTTTATATTCTAAAACCCTGGAAAATCTCTCCAATAGATATTCGTGAATTCGTGATTAGAAATTCTAAAATCGCAGTATAGAATGATGTCTTCAATTTCCATTTTCAATAAACCCAAAAGTTCATGTTAAAAATGTTGGAAAAATTCCAAGCATCGAGAGAAAAAATTGAGAGAATTGATGAAAAATTGATTTTTTCAGCGAAATAATGACTGTTAACGATTAGAAAATGAGATATGAGCTAATTTGATTGATAGAAACTGTTGATATTTAATTAGTGAGTGGAAGTAGATATGCTAACGGCCTCGCCTGATAAAAAATAATGATTATCATACTGCTGACCGCCGCGAAGCGCCCGAAAATTGTGAGATTTTGACCTTTTAAACTCCACCAAAACGCATCTTTTCGATTGTGAATTCCCCAAAATTTTTTCCACAATGAGAATCATACCCAAAATTTTTTTCTCATCTCCAAATTTTTTTCTTCACAGGACCCCATTTGAGGAAAAAAACTGTGTTTCGGGCTACTATTTTTTTTCTTTTCCTCTAATGAGAAAAGGGTCAAAATTTTATCCCCAAGTCGTTTTTTCCGCTTAAAAATGCTCTTAATGAGCTATAATTATCTGTTGCAATCATTCTGACATTTTTAGAGCCATCAATTTATTAAAAGTTAATAAAAATTGAAATTTTTGAGTTTGAAGTTTGATTTACGAGCATTGTGAAACAAATTTTCCAGTAAACTATCGAAGGGCATTATAATGACTTTGAATCTGTGAAATCGACTGTTAAGCCTTTATGATAAAAAGTGAGGGCCCAAAAACCTGTTTCTGCAACGCTGGAAAATCAATTATTCGAATATTTATTTCAAAAACCAGATTCAAATTTTCTGTTCAAAAATCAAAAGTTCTATAAATTTATCATTTAAAAAATTTTAAAACTGGTATTCATTCGTTAAATTCAAAAATCTGGCCGGAAAGCTATGAATATGAAGAGTCGGAAAACTATTTCCATGAAGCTTTTTAATTTAAGTTATGTAAAGATTTACGAAAGGAGCAATCGCTTCGAGAAGTTGACTCGTTTATATTTCTCAAAAAATGTGTTAATGAAAAAATGCGGACCTTCATGAAGTATGAAGATAAAATATTGAAGATTACCAATTGAAAACCTAACATGAGATAATACGTTCAAGATGATGAAAACTATTAAATACCAAATCATAAGTGAAGGACTGAACTGATTGATAAGTTCTTGTTCTGTGTTTTATTTCCTACTGAAATCGTCATCTATATCTTGATCACAAAAGTGAGCTACCGTCCTAACACATGTATATTTTTATGACAGTAACTGATGGGAAGTATTTTTTTGGCACCAGTCTTGTTTTTTCGAATTTTGACTGTCACAGTTTCACCTAGAAGCAAATAAAAGGATAAGCAAAAATTTGAGTTACAAATACAGTCATGGCATTTATTCCAAAATGAATAGCAGATTCAACATTTCAAAGATGTAAAAACTTTGGATTCTGGAATCCGATTTTATAGCTTGGAGAAAAATTATTACCTCATGGCACTGTTCAAAATTCCGGATTATTTAAGATCTACTAACTTCGAATTTAACACCTTGCTTAAACTCCAAATTTAACCGCTGCCTGAAAATTCTAACCATTGTCTGAACTTCAACCTTAACACTGGGATGTATGTAAGGTGAAATTTTCCTCTGTTTTTTAATAGCTGCTTGACTGCATTGGCTGGTGCTAATGTTTTTTCTAACACTCATTAATTTTTATTTATAGAGCTATCATTTGGCTTTGTTCTTACCAGCATGGCTGATGATCAGAATATTTCATGCAAAAGATGTGAAGGCATTTTTTTGAGTGTCAAAAGCCTCAAACTGCATATTTCAGACGTTCATAAATTGAAGCATTTTTGTATGTTTTGCCAAGAAGTATTCTTAAATGGAATTGCATTATATCGTCATAAATTGAAAGTCCATGCGAACAGTGGCCGTGACAAGGCTTCGAAACGAATTCAATGTGGAAAATGCGAAGAGAAATTTAGCAAATTGATTCATTAATGCAAACATCTGCATAGTCTGCATCATATTGATATTAAAATCGAAAATTTTACGTTTCCCTCCAAAGAGACTTTCAATAAATGGAAGCTAGATGTTGAAAAAAATGGAAATTTTGCCTTTGTCAAGAATGGCATTCGTAAATCCAACAAATTTATATCATATACTTTACTTTGCCATCGTTCTGGTTATTTTGTATCCAATGCAAAGACCAAAAAAGCTCCGAAGGCACTTGTTACAAATAAGTTAAATTTCTATTGTTCAGCCTTTGCAACAATTAGAGAATCATTAGAAAATGGCGAAATTAAAGTGGAATGTTGTTTAAATCATTATGGCCACGATCAGCTTTTATGTAGAACAAAAATTCCGGTGGCAACACGTCATGTGATAGCTGAAGATCAAAGATCAATTAAGTGGATTCTTGACACATTACGATGTAAGTAGAGTGCATAATGACATTTGGCATCATTAGCATCTTTTGATCACTGCAAGCAGGCCCTTACCCAGGCATTTATTTAGTGGGCGAATTCCAAAATTTTTTAAAATAGATGAAACTCGACCTAAAGAGGTTGCGTAGCTCCTGAGTTTCATGCTGAGGGGTACAGAATGGCGTGCCTAAAAGCCTCATAGTCGGGTTTAGAGCAAAGCTCGGGAATAAATCAATTTTAGCTACTTTAAGTATGAAAAATCTCCAAAAATAGATAGTTAAAACAGATAATTTAGACTACTCATAATCAAAATTTATTTTTGAATTGGTACTAAACTATGAATAAAATTATCTATTCAAATTACATACGCCTTTCACCTATCATTACATTCTGATAATCAAGCTGCACACCATTTTTCCTAAAAGATTCTTTCAACGTGAGAACCACATCCTTCTTGTATTCATTATTCAATTTTTCTGGTTTTTTTTATTCTGTAATGCTGGATAATGAGGTTTACCTACATTGAATTGTAAATTAAAATCATACTAATAGATAATAATTATCGTTTTAGAATATAAAAATTTTCATATTTTCATATTCTAAAATGCTGGGAAATGAATCTTTGCAATAGACACATATCTGTAATTGGGTGAAGAGATTGTGGGGGGACCTACCCAACTTGGTCAACTCTATACCCAAAACCCTCCAAACTCACAAAATTGGGAAAAGTACCTTTTTGGCTTTTCGCAAGTGTAAATTTGTTAGTGATTTTTCAGCTGATATGGATGATAATTGTGATGAAAAAATTTCCAAACGTGAGCATTTGATAACCAGCTCAGATATTCATCAAATCAAGCGAGATTTCGGCCTACAGCCTGGTTGACTTTGTGAAGATGAAATGGAAAGTCTAGAGCAGAATGTTAGGAAGAATTCTGAAGCTGTGCTTTGTTATCATTCTGATGAGAAATATTTTTTCTTAGGTAAGTTTAATGAAATTAGCTATTTATTTACTCTTCTCAATAATAATAAAACAATTTTTATCATTATGTCATAATCAGGGCTATGCGCAGGATTTTTTCATGGGAGGGGCAGACTAGATTTTTCACTGAATAGCCCCAGAAAATGTTGATCTTATGTGGATATACTGTGTGCATACTGCCTGAATGGGGGGCGCCTCCCCCCCCCACCCTGCCTTGTGCATACCCTGGTCATAATATATTGGTAGAAATTGATTAAATATATTTTTTCAATTTCAGGCCTGCAAACGATTGCCCAGAGGTCCCTGTTTCAAAAATTTGCATCAAACATTGTGTGCATGGATGCCACTCATGGCACAAATCAAAAGAAATTATTACTCATCACAGTTTTGGTATTGGATGATACTCGGCGAGGGTTGCCTGTTGCTTGGTTCTTGTGCAACCAAGAAAATGAACAAAGCTTAATGATATTTTTGAAGGCCCTTAAGAAAGAGTAAATCCTCATATAATATTGAGTTTTTCTTGCTCAAGTGCTGAAAACTCTTCTCTTGATTATTTCATTGAAGTTCATATAATCTAGATTGTGTAGTACCAGTCAAGTCAAGTGTTTGTATCTTATAGAATTTGTTCCTTTAGAAGTGGGCCCATTGAAGCCAAAGTATTTATGAGCGATGATGCCAATCAGTATTTCAATGCCTGGTCCAAAATATTTCCAAGTGCACAAACCAAAAAGCTCCTATGTACATGGCATGTTCTGCGAAACTGGCAACGGAATTTACTAACAAAAGTCAAAACAACTGGTGCCAGAAAGTTAGTTTGGGATATATTGAAACGAATGCTGAGAATTCCAGATCCTGAACAATTTGATCGGGCTAAATGCATATTTCTGGAAGTCTTATCAAAATTTTCATCTGAATTCAAGACATATTTTGAAGATAATTATTGCACAGAAAAACGACTGCCACAATGGACTGCATATTCTCAGCAAAATATATGCATCAATACGAATATGCATATCGAACGTTTCCATCGTACTTTGAAATATAACTTTCTGAACAAGCATGAAAATCATAATTTGGATTTTTTATTTTACACTCTTTTGGAAGTTGCTAAGTTTTACACTGAAAATTATCATGTTCGTCATAATTTAATTGGTGCCACAGGCAACATTTCAGAAATTCAACGTTGCCATAACCATTCTGAAGAAATTGATCCGCTTGGAGTGCAAATTTTCGATGACTTGTGGAAAGTTAAATCATCAAAAGTGAAAAATGATTCCGAAATTTTCTATGTTATCAAGTGAGGAACATTATTTTAATAAAGCTTATATAAAAATTGCACCAATATTGTTCTAAAAAAAATAATCCACAGAATTTTGAGGATTTGAATTTCTCAATGACCAAATATGTTTTTCTCATAAGGGCAAGAATTTCTTTCTGAAGATTCATTTTCCCCATGTTTAGTGTCCATATTTTATTTTTAGAAAAATCAGTGATCATTGTGCCTGTCAATTTAAATGTAGATCTTGTCAAGTTTGCATTGACATGTACTCATGTACATGTTACGATTTTTTGGTAGCTAGATATGCTTGCAAACATATTCACTACATTCATTCTTTGCAAACCAACAAAACCCATGTTTTCCACAATTTGAATTGCCGGAAGAAAGATCAACCAATGAAAGTGTCATAATTTCATCCACAGAAACAACAGACGAAATTGTCAAGGTTGTGGAAAAATTGACAAAAATTTTAATGAAGGAACATGTCCGTGAAAGTTTATCAATCAAACCGAGAGCCGCAGAAGTTGCATTAAGCAAATTGAATGAAGTTTATACAATGATTGCATCTTCCCATCATGAAAGTCCAATGTCTCAGCCTCGTTATGCTGCTAATAAAGTAAGAAAATTGACTTGTTACTCAATTCAGTTACTTAATTTTACTAAATTCATTTCCTATTTCATTTTGTACCTTTGCAGAACTGTAGATTTCTGTGAAAGGACTTTCTCAGAACTCAGACAAAAAATGGAGAAAAAAACAAAACTGTTGTGCCAACTTTGGCCTACTTCAGCAAACATATTTTGTTTGGCAGTTTTTTTGAGCACAATTTCACAAACATTAAGAGAAAAAGTTTGACATGTGGTTTAATCCTACACTTTTTCAGAATTTGAAGCCCCAAAAGAGATTCAGCGATAAATCGAAGTGATATTCTTCTTGAAAAATTGAAATATTTTGTCGTTGTTCTCCATAATGTGATTGTTCTCGTGCAGTATAGAAGTTGTATTTTCCTTGAAAACGCTCATTTTATTTCATAATTTGCTTATAATTCTATCGAAGTCATAAAGATTGTGAATAATAGAAGCCTTATTTATATATTAGTTAGCCCTGTTGTTGTTTCGTGACGTTGTCATGATTTTGAAAGTAAGTTAGACATTTTGCGTTTTAGAAACATCAGTTTACTGTGTTGATGGCTTTACGCTGTGACGCTTGTCCAAATCACCATGTTTTACAGTAATTTTCGAAAATATTGCTATGTTTTGTCTGATATATTAAACATGACAGATAGACAAAAATTGACGAATCATCACCGAAATAAATAAACATTCTATTACTCTATTCAGTTTTCTCGAACAATGATTTCTACGAGTGTGACAAGATTGGTATTTCTCGTCATCAAAATTATTCACGCAAGATAATACTGTAGAATTTTACTCTGAAAAATGTGCATTTCTGCTTCCTGCATATTTTTATTAGTTCATCGATCAAGAAAAGACGAATTTTTATAACTGAATTTTGGTTTCGAGCGATCTATAGGCGCTAAAATTAATAATTTCCCATATTACTTCTTTGTGGGACAAAGTCAAAGGAATCATCAAAGCACCTGGGAAAAAAGGAAATTCCTACTGTAAACGCTTTCACAGAGACACTTATTTGTCACTATCAACTTTACGACTATTCCGAAAACAACCGAAATGCCGAAAATTCATGTAATGTATTTACAAAAGTAAAGAAAGTTACTTCGAAATTATGACAGCATTTTTGCATTTTAGATAACTTTTGCAGGTTCTTTTTTTGAAAACGATGGAAAATTACACTGATAAATTGCGATTTGTGCCAATTTTACGTCAAAATCAGGATAAGTTTTTGCATCTTCAGAAAATTTTCCGGGTTTTTCGGTAAAAAAGATCAAAAAACAGAAAATTATACAAATAATTTACGATTTTTCTGAATTTCAGTTCAAAATTATGGGAAATTTTTCGCATTTTGAATAAACTTTCCAGGTTTTTCTGTATAGAAACGATTGAAAAATTATGGCAATAAATCACTATTTCTCTTGTCGGAAATATCATTTAATTTTTACTTTTTGAAAATTTTTCCATTTTTTTTGTAGAAATGATTGGAAAACAGAAAATTATAGCAAGAAATGGCGATTTCTTTCCAATTTTACTTTAAAACTAGGGGAAATCTTTTTGCATTTTAGATAATTTTTCCAGCTAAATGGAAAATGGCAATAATTTTCGATTTTCTTCCAATTTTATTTCCAGATTTATGAGATATCTTTTGTATTTTGACGAAGTTTGCTAGGTTTTTTCAATAGAAATGATGGAGAATTCTACTGAAAAATTGCGATTTATATCAATTTTACGTCAAAATCAGGAAAAAATTTTCGCATCTCGAGCAAATTTTCCTGGTTTCTCTGTGTCACATGCCGACAGATTTCATCGAACGTCACATGATTCACATCACAATTTTTTGTTATGTTTTTCGTTATGTTTTTCGTTATGTTTTGTGTTACAGTAATTTGCATCAATTTTGCGTTTTCGTTTTTATACTTTTTACATGCAATTTGTGTGTGTACTTTTTATGTTTATTTCTGTTGCTTTTGCGCACATTTTGTTTCCGTTTCGAATTATTATTTTGTTATACATGTAGACTACCGTATGTGCCTGCTAGTCAAGAATTTCCGTTAGAGATAAGCTCTCTGAGCTCATCGCTGTAATTGGAGCACAACGTGCACCTCTTATCAGTAAAAACTAGCGAGGTTTGGCAACGTGAAATGACTAGTTGGAAATTCTCACTAGTGACGTTCCTATGTTAAGCATGGAGAGTGAAAACTCGCACCAATGCTTAATGTTGTGAACTGGAAAATGTCTATGTGATCATAGGCATCTTCTGCAACGATTTCTGCTGCAGAAGTTAGCTTGGGGGAGTGTTAACTCCGCCCAAGGCATACTATAGTTTATGGAGCCCTTTAAAAGGGCATGTTTCGTTAGTTTGTCACTCATTATTGGGCCTAACTGGTTTTCGTCTTTTAGCCTTGCATCTGCGTTCGCCATCATCCAATTTTAATTATATTTTGTATTGTCAACTGCGTTTTGCTGCATGTCGAATAAAATTAGCATATTCTCGCCTCCAGCCTTTATATAGGTTACCACTACAGTAACCCGACCGTAGGAACCCATCCCGGATGCTGTTAATCGTAGAACCCTGTCGCCTTTGCCGAGGAAACGTGGGTTACAGCCGCCTGCCGATCAGCAGCCGCCGAACCCCACACCGAATCGCCTGGATTCTCGTTCCCTTGCATCGCCGTCTGTAGGACCCCAACTTGACCCTGAACCCCTCGCCCAGCGCCGAGTAATTTGAGAAGAGGTTTCGTAAGTCTTCTCAGGGGTTATTGTTGTTGAGGGTATATTTGTGGGAGTCTCCCCTAAGGTAGTTTTCCCCCCGAAGTACCCTCAGTCAAGAAAGCCCTCAGACCCTTAAGGTCAGGGCCAATAAGGGGATTTAGGTTAACAATCGGGTCCCCTACAGTACGCTATTCTTCGAATGGCACCATCCCCCATTCCGTTGAATGAGGACTAGGGATTGGCAGCCCTGACCTGGCCGGGTTGTTCATTATTCTACAGCATAACCCTCCGACAAGGCCGAGGTAACCTGTGGTAGTACCAGCTGGGTTGGATTCCCGAAATGAAGAACATACTGGAGCCACCCCATGGGATCACAGCAGGTCACCTACAGTGTCATGACCATATTTCCTATGGGATATGGTACGGGTTGGCCCATCAATGTGACTGATCACCCACTTCGTTTAATGTGACATGGCCCAACTTCGTTTAATGTGACATGGCGAGGTGGGAAAATCGACCTTCAAGTCTGACTTCACAGTCCTTAGGAACGAACCTTTTACCCTTTTGAGTGAGATACCTCTTTCAATTAGGTAAAATTTCGGTTTGAGTGGGGAAACCTTCGTCAGATCATGAGAATCGCCACCCGAGTGGGGAAACCTCTCTCAGGTCTGCTGATTGGCATTCAAAGTGGGATTACTGACCCTTAGGATGAATTTTTTCGCCCTCATGTAAGCGGATACGCCTGTAAGAAGGTACACTGCCCCTTAGGTCGGAATAGGCCCTTATGTTCGAGTTTAACGCCAACTCAGATAGCACCACATTTGAGTAGAATTTAATTACTGTAGGTCGGGATTTGCCCCAAGTGTGATCAAATTAATGATTTTCGTGTGTCTATTAATGCCTTATGAGTACAGTAACACCCGTAAGCTTTAATATATCCCCCTGGTGTTAGATTTTCCCCAGAGTTGGCCCCCAAGAGTCATAAATTCCCAGAGTTGAGCAAATCGAGTATTCTGCCTTAAATCTCCTCTGAGCTTTCGTTTTCTTTTTTTTAATTTCCATCTTTCTCTTCAATTTGGGTCTCCATCCACTGCGTGTGATTGGATGGGTTACTGTAGCAACGTATGGCCTTTTAGTTACAGTACAACTGCGATTTGCACATACTCTAACTACAGTATCCCTGGGTATGGGTACTTGAGTATCACAGCCCATGAGGTTTTCACAGCCCCTGAGAGTTTCGGGATCTCCAATCACGAGGTACAGTAGACCTTCCACTCTTGATTCTGGACGTCAAGTGTGGTCATGATTTGTTATCTGTGTCCGGTATGTGTGTCAACACACTTTTTCAAAATTTTTCTCATCTTCACTGAGCACTAGCCAAGTTGCTCATTTTCCGGCCAAACAAGCCAATTTTACTGTTGACACATATAACACCGTACTTAGTGTCTTGGGGGACCCTACCTCTGACGTCCGCAACTACCTCACATGCTGCTGTTGCACTGAGGCATGACTAGCGGGCTCATGCCTCTGACATCAGCAATGGCCACATAGCATGTGGCGATTTATGGGGTTGATGGTTCTCTCTGTCCTCCCCCTACGTCTGTAACAGCTGCATCCCTTGCTGTTGCTTTAAGGGGTGGGTGGCCCTCCGGCTCTACCTCTGACCTCAGCAATGGCAAGGTAACAGGTTGTTATTGCGGGATGGTGACCGTATGGCACTGTCTTTCTGACGTCTGCAACAGCAGAGGTTCGTGTTGTTGCACTAGGATTGGTCGGCTATTCCGACTTCAGTCCTTGACGTCAGCAACAACAATGCACCGTATTGTTGTACTAAGATGTGAGGCCTTACAAACCGCACATCTGGCGTCTGCAACAACTGCATCTCATATCATTGTTGTAGGATAACTGAGACTCAGCTATTACCTTTTGACGTCAGCAATGGCGATGCTCCGTGTTGTCGTAGCAAGGTTGCTGGCCTAGGGCCCTATCTACTGATGTCCACAATGATAAGTCTCTATTCCAGTATCGGAATTAAGACTTTATAGTCTTATTCTGGCGTCAGCAACGGCCATGCCCCGTATTGCCGTAAGAAGTTTGTAGCCGTAGGCCCCTACTTCTCAAAGTACATACTGCAGTATGAGATTATGGCACTTACATCCCAGTCACCTGAGGTCAGCACCGAGTGTGTGGTGGTGTATATCACATCTTTTTACGTCAGCACCGGGTTACTGTGGGTTTTCAAGATGCCACTTGAGTCCTAGGTGTTGATCGAAGTATTACTTTCTCACCTACCACTCTTGGTAGGGTTGTGTCTGTGTGTCACTGGTGCCTGGGAAACATCAGTCAACATGCTCACGCAACTTGAGATGCACTCGGTCCCTGATACTGATCAAGTTGTCCGCAAGGGTAGCGGCACTGATGGATCAGCACATGACTACTCTTTTAAGCTTTAACTGCAGGTTCCAACGGGTTTACACTCGGCCTCAGCTGGGTTGGTTGTTCAACATACGCAACCGTTAGGCATTTGCAGTCAGTACCGCCTGTGTCTAACAACCGCAAGGGTTGACAACCTTCTTGTAAATTTCTTATCTAAATTCTCGCATTTTCTTTCTCATCTATAATCTCCTTTAGTGTCCCCACCAGAATAATTCCTCAGGAATTACGGCACAGCCACTGGTTGGGCCTAAAGTGTTTAAGACCCCCCTGTATTCATTTCTTTACACTCAAACGCCTTCGTTAGCTGGCCTAATAATGTCCGCACTAGAGTCGCCCTTAATCCTGAGTCCACCTCCATTAGTTTGTCCCTTAGCATGATATAACCGCTAGTCGGCCTAAGCAAAGGTGTTCGAGTCCACCTAAACACGTTACAACTAAGTCCGCCTTAGCTCCTCACTTTACACTCATTTATTTGAGACAGACTGTACCCCTGATCTCAAGATGCGTTGAGCCTAGCCTCGATTCATAGGAGGAAGCCTGCATTTCCCCACCTCCATTTTTGGCACAGCTGGGCCAAGGACCCCCATGCCCTTCTACTGACTGAGTGTGTCAGAATAGCACCTTGGTACCTGGTGCTCTTATATCTCAACTGGTGACCTGCGATCCTCACTTCATCTCAGTGAACGGAAACCCGGCCCCCAGCTGTATATAATACTCCTGGAGAGTTCCCGTTCTGTTCAAAACGCGCATTCCCATTTTGGGCACGGTTATAGCATATACGTGAATGACGTCCTCCCGGTGTCCTCCTGTCTAGTCATCACTTTTTTCAGAGTTCGCAATTGCACCTAGTGAGTGAGGCAGATTGGGTAATAGTGCGTTCCCCTTTGCGTAGTCTGGTTTGTAAACTAATTTTGTCCCTATCTATTTGCACCCACTAAGTTTACTTTAAGTTGTCCCCTTTACTTATTAATTCTTAAGCTACTCCATGCGCTACTGCTGGTGAGTAGGACTTTGTCGGTTACGAGCCCTCCCATATCCCAAAGTTTGTAAACTAGCACACCGGACTTAACCTCCAAATAAAATTCCCTTTTTAGTGGGTTTATCTGTACGTCCTAACGTCAATTCCTTAATTTTATGGTTGGAGTTCCACCACTTTTATTCAAATTTATTCTACTTTTGGTTCAAATAACCGGGTCTTGCCCCATTCATCTCTAAAGTTTGGGTATAATTTTCCCTTTCTTTACACTTGGGTTATCCCCTCTTTAACTACGTAGGTGACCAGATAAATTCCCTTCTGAGTCAACCTATCTTCTCTCCTGGCTGTTCTGAGAGCTAAAACCTTGTTCTTTTCTAGCCCCATCGCTGAGTGGCTGCTAGATATTGTAAAGAACAAGAGTTACAGCCTCAACATGCAGTCGCGCGAACGATCTCGTACTTCCCGCGCTCCCTCGCCACGCGACTACAAAAGTAACTCTTACTTCACTTCTACAAAATAGAGACACATAGACGTTCCTGTCCCCTTAGTACTAAGCTTAAGCAGACAAGTGAGCCCCTCTCTATTCAGTTTGATCGAATAACTTCACAGGCACGATCATCAGTCTTAGCTACCTTACAGGAAGACGAACTCTCATTTATGAAGTCAGAAATTGATTTACCTTCACAGATTGAGAATAAGGTCCAAGCTGCATTTGAGAATGCCCTTGGACCACTCAACCAAAAGCTGGAGGCTATGAATGGCAGAAGGCACCCTCCTGTGTCCAGCTTCATGGCCCCTCCTGCCTTTTCAGGTGCTTTTGGTGAGTCCATTACGGATTTTATATCTCACTTGACCCGTTTCTTTACACTTCAAGGGGTAACAGAAGCAGATCATGCATATAAAATCGCTTTTTTGGAGTCTTGCCTCACAGGTCCTGCTCTGGCATCCTACCGGGACTTTAGCAGTGGTACTCCGCAGCCTACCCGCTACGAAGAGTTCACAGCTTTTCTTAGGAGAGACTTTCAGTAGGGTGTGACTCAGATCTGCATCAGCAGTTGATTCAAGATCGCCTGCAGAAGCCAACTAAGTCCGCGATAGTCTACCTTGAGCACCTTAAGAGACTGTCCAGGGTGGCTTATCCGGATCTCGCGACTGACCTTAGGGATTCTATTGTTAAACCTATCTTTCTCAGAGGGTTGAAACCAGTCCTTAGAGATAGCATTAAGTTCAGGGAGTTCACAACTCTTAAATAGACTCTCAAAGCAGCCTGTTACGCAGAATCACAGATTTTTCGGGATGAGATTAGGTATACTGCCCCATCTAATGCTGTTTTCTCTTCAGAACAAAGGACCGCCGACAAAGTCAGGTCAATGTCGAATCAAAGGGGCACCGCTCAACGTCCCTCAGTAACGCTGTCGGACAAAATTGGACGTCTACAATCGGAGATGGCCTGGCTTACGGCCCACGTTGCCCAACTTACAACTCAGCAATCAGCGCCGCCTTCGAGAAATTCGACGCCATCATCCACGCCGTCGACGCGTGTCCAGACCGCCGGCAACCGCCCGTCAGGGGCACATCTACAGATGTGCTCCTACCATGGAGGCTGCACCCACAACGACACTAATTGCCGGGCCCAAAAACCCGATAGCGCCGGCCCTAGCACCGCCACCACCACTGGTGCCAGCCGTTGCTATTTTTGTCGAACAAGGGCGCACCCGACTGAGGGATGCAACAGACCCTGCCTGCATTGCCGGAAATTACGAGTGCACAGGGCCACTGCTTGCCGAAATCCAAATTCGACATTGCCTGGTGAGACTAATTTTGGTAATTCTAGTTACTCTCCTCAGGGGGCAAGTGGAAATTTTCGGCGTTATGCTAATCCAACTCCTCATGGGACAGGGAACCAATATCGGTCATCCCAACAGCAAAATAATGCTGTAGGGGCTACCAAAATAATGCTGTAGGGGCTACCTGGATGATGAAGTTCTGGCTGAACACCTGGGGGATCGCTCACAACTGTGTTATCCTGTCTGTATAATCAGTATTGGGTTTTCAGCTGCCGCAGTGGTTTGGGCATCGACTCCGTCGTCAGCCTTTCCTCCCCCACCACCGAAATATGCGACATTGGTCAACCTAAACCCGTAAATGACACCAAAAACGACTGGCGACGTCAGCGTAATCGCGTCATATCGACCGACGGAAGGTACAACGGCGCCACCGGCACGTGTTATCAACCAGGGACTGCCGCGCAGAATTCCCACGGACTCCGCCTTGGAGGTCGTCGGTCAACTGGAATTGATGAATCTGATAGGTAAACTACCTTCTTTTTCTGAAGTTTCAAATCTGGAAATCAGATGTCCGTACAAGTCATCGGCTTTAACGATTTCTTGTTTACAGATTCCTCATCCATCACCGACGCAAAGCGGGCTGTTTGGTCAACCGATTTGGCCAAAAAGTATCCGCACCTCCCCTGGGCACTACTCAACGAGCCGTTGGAGGTTGAGGTGCTTACGGCCGCTGACGTCATGCTATCGGCGCTGATGGTCTTGTGAGTTTTGGGGCCCGACATCGCTCGATGGGTGCTCGAGTTTATTGCCGACGGAACTATTCGCACCAACCCGGTGGACAAGATCCTGTAGGACGGTGAACCATCATCGCGGGCAGTGGACGCCGTCAGCCACGCTGTGGAGGAGGCCAGTCGCAACATGCGGCCCACAGCAGTTGTTGCCACGTCACCGACAACAACGACGACGGGAGCCCAAACTCTGACAGCGATTGCGCAACAGCAACCGGTCACTAACGCCTTTGGAGAACCATTGCCCGCCGTTAACAACACCGTCAATGTCACCGAGGAGTCGCCATTTCCGACGGCAACCATCCCGCCGTCCTCGAAGATTGGTGTCCCCGAAGTCCCCGAAGTCCACCGGTGTGGAGGCTTGGTCATCGAATTCCCCGGAGAGGAGCCCATGTCGTCCGAGGATGATGACATCGAAGAATAAAGCCCCCCGATGGATGAAAACTGTAAATTTTGGTGTAAATTTACAAACACCGTTTGTAAATATTTTGTTTGTAATAAATTGGGCCTTTGTAACACTACTGTTCTTAGGAATGAGCTCTGCAACACATTCTACTCAATACCAATTTTGTGGTCTTTCAAGAAGCGGTCATCCACTTGAGTTACCTCAAAAAGTTGAATGCAAACCACCAAAATCTTCCTGGAGTCCACGAGGCATGAATGTTACAGTATATGTACCTATTTCTGATCCAATCAGGACTAAAGCATGGAAATGTACCTTGCGGAATCGTAAGGTATGCACAAACACTGGTTTTTTCGGATCTAGGGGCATTACTGCAGACGTCATTACTACTCAGCATCTAGCACCTGCGGCGTGTACACTGGCGCATCGCACGAAGGTGTTCAGTTTACAAAAGCTTGTGGAGATACGTTCTGGCTTTCATAGCACTAACCAAACACTGGACGTGATGTATTCATGGTGCTGCAATGACGTCTGCAAGACAGTGACTAACCTCTTCATCCAGGAGGGACAGGTTGCTTCATGGGATGGCACTACAGCTCTAAGTACCTTAGGAGATGTAGGTGGATGCAGTCGCACTGCAGGTCAATGCACTACTCTTGATGGGGTATTGCTTGGCCTGCCACAAACTTTACAGCACAATGTCATTATCGCCCTCAGGGTAATTATACTGCCTCTGTATCAGGGAACCATATCATCATCGATGACTTGCAGGTTGCCCTGAAGATCCGGGGAAACTCTCCTGTGTTTCTGCTGTGTCCTGACCTCCGGTCGAATACAGTAAGAATGGACCAGGGTCTTCTTCTACGCATCCACGGAAGATTAAATTTGACCCAAAGGTTGTTCGGATTGGCAAAGGACTCTCACCCTGAAGCGGTCAATGCCAAACTGAACTAACTGGCTCAGCAGATCAAAGAGTCCGAAATTAACAATTTTCGATTCATGTGGCTTGAGTTGTGTTCTCATGCTCAACGCTACCTTGATCTGACTTGGCAGTTGCTTCGTTTTGACCCTACACTCGGAGCCCGGGCATTCCTTCAAAAGGAATGATCTGACGGCGGAATTTAGGGGTGAAGCACTGACGATATGGCCGTGTCAAAAGGTCAACGCCACTTATGTCTACCATTCGTACCGAGTGGAGGACACCTGTTACAAGTATCTACCCGTACAGGTTGGCGGTACCCTTTATTTTGCCACCCCCGGTGGCCCAGATCTCACCAAATTCAGTCCAAAGGTGCCGTGTGACCACCACTTCACAGGGATTTTCCAAAATCGCTCTGACTGGTTTACTGAGTCTGGCAGGGTCCATGTGAGCCACATTCTGCTTGAGCTGTTCTGGAAACAGCGCTTCAACATCACTCACTTTGATGCTCCTGCGCTCTTCCATGATCAGTTGGCGATGACCCCTTCAAGTTTTGCTTTCTTCAAACAGTACATTTACAAGACTGAACAAATTGAGGCAGTCTTGAACCAGTTGGTAAATTATACCGCTGGTCTATCCCTCCAACCAGATACTATCTATGAACCGGTTGCAGGGGTAGGAACTGACATCAAATCCTCACTGGAAGGTGTTGGTCTGGCAGCAAACCATGTGATTACTGGCCAACAGCACAACCTCATGCAGGGCTTGCAGTCTCTTTTGAGTGGACCAGTGCAGTTGATCTTTAACACACTCATTGCCCTGGCAGTACTGGCCGGTACAGGATTTCTCATCTACGTTGGGATCTCCTATTACCTCAATTATTCGCCTGCGGACAAGACAGGTTCCGTTTGTTAGCCAATACTCTCCGCTGAACCTCCTCCGGAAAGTCCAACCTTGGGTAGGTTTTCATTACGTACAGAACGATGAGCCAACTCAGTTAGACAGGATCACTCCGTGTTTTGTCGTACTAGTTGACCACAAGGAAACTCCTGCTTTCCTTGATACTGGTTGCCCACGGACTATCATTAGTCAACGCCTTCACAAAGCGCTGATCAAAGAAATTCGGAAGGCGGCGATGGCTTTCCAGCAACATCACGACTTCAACCCCTTGATGAGTATCAATGGTAAAGCTGTCCATACTCTCCTTTCAGGACCGTACGAGATCATGTTGCCTGGAACCTGTCAGCCACATACAAGAGTGGATATACATCTCCATGTGTGTAAGATTATGTCTCCTTTCTGGGCACCGGTCGATCTGATTCTTGGATTGGACTTTCTCGAGCAATTTCAGAACATTAGGTTTGACTACCAACAACATGTCTGTCGATTGAATGCGGTAGAATTACCCCTTCTCTTGACTACGGCTGAGATTGATCAGGTTGATCCCTGGTGGGAGAACACAGGTTCACTATCAAGGGCCTTGTACCGGTCCCGGTCCTGATCAAGATCAAGGACTTCGTCAGTTTCTCAGCCACCCTCACGAGCTTCCTCCGTTGCCTCATCACGCGGGTCAACCAGAGGAAGCCGGACTTCTTCTAGACGGGCTAGTGGTCATTTTGTGGCCAGGTCAGGATCAAACTGTCCTAGGCCCCCGCCTGGAAATTCCCCAGTTACACTAGAGAAAGGCCGGTTTCGCAAGCCTAGTGATTCTGATGCACCTGCATCCCCTGTACTAGAGGTGCCACCACTCTTTGATGCTGAGGTCGAATCACTAGGAGCTACTCAGAGCTCAGGAGAAAGATCAGATTATGTACTCACTGTTCAGGTCAATCCTACTCCTAGGACCAATCTGGAAAAATCGGTTGGTTATGCTCTGGTAGGATTACTCCGACGCACTGGTTTGCCAATACCAAGGCGAACCAATGCGCCCAAGTCGAGTTTTGATGATTCCATGCCTGACCCAGGTCATGTGGTCTCAGCTTTCTACCCCACTGAAATGAGTACCCCTCATATCAAGGTTCTACTGAACAATTGGGTAGAGGCCAAAGCTCTAATTGATACTGGAGCAGTTTTCTCGCTCCTGGATCACAAGTTGGCGGTTCAGCTACCCAACTTGGTACTCACAGAAACTAGAACTCGCCCCATAGCAGCCAATGGGTCCCCGATTCTACTGCTAGGCGCTGCCTATGTCAGGGTAACAGTGGCTGATGTCTCTGAACGGATTCAAGTCCAAGTTCAAGAGAATTGCTCGGCTGAACTAGTCTTGGGGACGAACTTCCTCAGCCAGTTCAATTGTGTCAGTTTGAACTGGGAGAAATCCTTTCTTCAGTTCAAAGAACTTCGAGTCCCTTGTGAGGGCCTCATCCACAATCCACCTTCTGCTCGTGGGGCACTACCCTTGCAGGAGTTGATTGTCCTTGAGCATTGCTCGCTAACACAATTCACTGCACCTGTACCTTCAATGTATGCGACTGTGCCCGAAGTAGCTTTCTTTCCTAAGTCTCTTTTGGGACAGCAACACAATGTATACTTTGCTGGTACTGTGAGTACTGTGAACAATGGTCGCATACCCCTATTTTTCATTTCTCGCTCCTGGATCGCAAGTTTTCTCGCTCCTGGATCGCAATAAAGCAGCATTGCTCGACCTGCTAGTCGCATTTACTGACCTCTACCCTATTGATGAAAAGGACATGGGTTCCACTGACCTCATGCACCATGAGATCAGCACGGGTGACGCTCGACCAGTCCACCGTTTCCCTTACCGCACCGCGCCCAAGGAAAAGAATCTCATCATACAAGAAGTCAAGGCGCTCCAGGAAAAAGGTATTATTTGGCCTAGCACTTCTCCCTGAGCTACTAACACTGTTCTGGTTCGCAAGAAAAATGGGTCACACCGGATGTGTGTTGATTTTTGTGGTCTTAACGAGGTTACGAAAAAGGATGTTTATCCTCTCCCACGGATTGATGATATCCTGGACACACTCAAGGGTATGAAATACTTTAATACCCTTGACCAGGCTAATGCCTACTGGTCTAAACCTATTGCCAAGGCAGACAAAGAGAAAATGGCCTTTAATACACCTATTGGACTTTACGAGTTCAGCTATCTGCCTTTTGGTCTCTGCAATGCCCCTGGGACGTTTCAACGCGTCATGGATCTGCTTCTTACAGGATTGCAGTGGCGCACTGCACTGACCTATCTCGATGACATCTTGGTGTTCGGGAACTCTCACACCCAGATGCTTGAGCGCCTGATGGATGTGTTTACGCTTCTCTGTCAGGGTGGAATGAAGCTCAGACTGAGCAAATGCAATGTCATTATCGCCCTCAGGGTAATTATACTGCCTCTGTATCAGGGAACCATATCATCATTGATTATTTGCAGGTTGCCCTGAAGATCCCGGGAAACTCTATCATGTTTCGGTTGTGTCCTGACCTCCAGTTGAACACAGTCCAAACGGATCAGGGTCTTCTTCTACGCATCCACGGAAGATTCAATTTGACCCAGAGGTTGTTCGGATCAGCAAACGACTCCGTCCCTGACCCCGTCAATGCCAAGCTGAACTACCTGGCTCAGCAGATCAAAGAATCAGAAATTAACAATTTTCGGTTCATGTGGCTTGAATTGTGTTCTCACGCTCAACGCTACCTTGATCTGACTTGGCAGCTGCTTCGTTTTGATCCTACACTAGGAGCCGGGGCATTCCTTCAAAGGAATGATCTGATGGCAGAATTTACGGGTGAAGCACTGACTATATTGCTGTGTCAAAAGGTCAACGCCACTTATGTCTACCATTCGTACCGGGTGGGGGACACCTGTTACAAGTATCTACCCGTACAGGTTGGCGGTACCATTTATTTTGCCACCCCTGGAGGCCCAGATCTCACTAAATTCTGTCCAAAGGTGCCGTGTGACCACCACTTTTCGAGGATTTTCCGAAATTGCTCTGGCTGGTTTACTGAGTCTGGCACGGTCCATGTGAGCCACATTCCCCTTGAACTCTTCTGGAAACAGCGCTTCAACGTCACTCACTTTGACACTCCTGCGCTCTTTCACAATAAGTTGGTGATGACCCCTTCGAGTTTTGCTTCCTTTAAAAAATATGTTTACAAGACTGAGCAAATTGAAGCCGTCCTGAACCAGTTGGTAAATTACACCGCTGGTCTATCCCTCCAACCAGATACTATCTATAAAGCGGTTGCAGGGGTAGGAACTGACATCAAATCCTCACTGGGAGGTGTTGGTCTGGCAGCAGACCACGTGATCACGTTCAGCAGCACAACCTCATACAGGGCTCACAGTCTCTTTTGAGTGGACCAGTGCAGTTGATCTTTAACACACTAGTTATGCTGGCAGTGCTGGCTGGTACAGGATTTCTCATCTACATTGGGATCTCCTATTACCTCAATTACCCCCTGCGGAGAAGACAGGTTCGGTTTGTTAGCCGATACTCTCCGCTGAACCTCCTCTGGAAAGTTCAGCATTGGGTAGGTTTTCACTACGTGCAGAATGATGTGCCGACTTAGTTAGACAGGATCACTCCGTGCTTTGTCCTACTGGTTGACCACAAGGAAACTCCTGCTTTCCTTGATACTGGCTGTCCACAGACGATCATTAGTCAACGCCTGCACAAAGCGCTGATCAAAGAAAGTCCGAAGGTGGGGATGGCTTTCCAGCAACATCATGACTTTAACCCATTGATGAGTATCAATGGTAAAGCTGTCCATACTCTCCTTTCAGGACGGTATGAGATAATGTTGCCTGGAACCGGTCAGCCACACACACGAGTGGATATATATCTCCATGTGTGTAAAACTACGTCTCCTTATCCCACTCCTCGGACCGATCCGGAAGCCTCGGTTGGTTATGCTCTGGTAGGATTACTCTGACGCACTGGTTTGCCAATACTGAGGCGAACCGATGCCCTAGAGTCAAGCTTTGACGACTCCATGCCAGACCCAGGTCATGTAGTGTCAGCTTTCTACCCCACTGAAATGAGGACCCCTCATATTAAAGTTCTACTGAACAATCTGGTAGAAGCCAAAGCTCTAATTGATACAGGAGCAGTTTTCTCGCTCCTGGATCGCAAGTTGGTGGTTCAGTTACCCGACTTGGTGCTCACAGAGACTAGGGCTCGCCCCATAGCAGCCAATGGGTCTCCGATCTTACTGCTAGGTGCTGCCTATGTCACGGTGACAGTGGCTGATGTCTCTGAATGGATTCAGGTCCAAGTTCAACAGAATTGTTCAGCTGAACTAGTCTTGAGGACAAACTTCCTTGGATGGTTCAATTGTGTCAGCTTGAACTGGGAGAAATCCTTTCTCCAGTTCAAGAACTTCGGGTTCTGTGTGAGGGCCTCATCCACAATCCTCCTTCCGCTTGTGGGGCACTACCCTTGCAGGAGTTGATTGTCCTCGAGCCTCGCTCATTGACACAATTTACTGCACCTGTACCTGCCTTATACGCTACTGTACCCAAGGTAGCTTTCTTTGCTAAGCCTCTTTTGGGACCGCAGCGCAGTGTGTACTTTGCTGGTACTGTGAGTACAGTAACTCATGGGCGCATACCCCTACAGGTAGTTAACCCGAGTACACACTCAGTGGTTCTCTACCCGCACACTACCATCAGTCATGTGCAGATGCATACTGATTCCTCCCAGGGATCGGCGCTCAAGTCTGATACCATTCTTGACCATGAGTGGGTTGAAGCCAAAGCCATGATATCTTCAGATATCTCCTCACAGGATAAAGCAGCATTGCTCGATCTGCTGGTCACATTTACTGACCTCTACGCTATTGATGAAAAGGACACAGGTTCCACTGACCTCTTGTGCCATTAGATCAGCACGGGTGACGCTCGCCCAGTCCACCGTTTTCCTTACCGCACCGCCCCCAAGGAAAAGGATCTCATCATACAAGCAGTCAATGCGCTCCAGGAAAAAGGCATTATTGGGCCTAGTACCTCACCTTGGGCTACTAATACTGTCCTGGTTCGCAAGAAAAATGGGTCACACCGGATGTTTGTTGACTTTTGTGGTCTTAACAAGGTCACAAAAAAGGATGTTTATCCTCTCCCATGGATTGAACTATCTGCCTTTTGGTCTTTGCAATGCCCCTGGGACATTTCAACGTCTCATGGATCTGCTTCTCACAGGACTGCAGTGGTGCACTGCACTGACCTATCTCCATGACATCTTGGTGTTCGGGAACTCTCACTCCCAGGTGCTTGAGCACCTGAAGGATGTGTTTATGCATCTCCATCAGGGTGGAATGAGGCTCAGACTGAGCAAGTGCAAGTTTTCGCACTCTATCTTGAGTACGGCATCTCACAGAAAGGTTGCGAGCCGGATAAAGTCAAATTGGCTGCTGTCCAGGATTTACCCATTCCACAAAATGCCAAAGATATCAAGTCTTTTCTGGGTCTTGTGTCTTATTATAGGCGTTTCATCCCTGGTTGCGCTCGGCTCAGCAAGCCGCTGACCAAGCTCTTACGGAAGGAAGTTACTTTCCTGTGGTCAAAACCTCAGCAAGCGGCGTTTGACGAACTCCGAAAGGCTGTTGTTGAACCCTCCTGTCCTGCGCCATCCGGACTTTACGAAATCCTTCATACTTCAAACTGATGCAAGTATTTTGGGGATAGGAGCAGTTCTGAGCCAGTTAGATGAAAATGGATACGACCATCCTGTTGCGTATGCCAGTAGAGGGTTAACAGCAGCTGAGAAGAACTACACTATTACGGAGTTAGAGACTCTCGCTGTTGTCCATTTCATTAAGCACTTTCAGCCTCACCTCTTTCAACATGAGGTGGTTGTTCAGACTGACCATACCGCTGTTAAGGCTGTGTTGGAGAAACCTAACCCTTCAGCCTGGATAGCTCGGTGGGGCCTCGGGCTTGCTGAATTCAAACTGTGAGTCGGCCACGAAAAGTTTGGTCTAACGGTAATGCTGACGCATTATCATGCCTTCCTGATCCTAATTCCCTTGCTGGGGAGAGTATCGACAATACTCCCCTATACAGACCCGAGGGAGAAGTAATGATGATCTCTGATGGTGCCCAGCACCTGGCGAATTCATCCCATAATACCACCAATGGTGCGCAGCACCTGGCCAGGTCTGAGTCTTATTCAGAGATATCACTGGATGTGCAGCACCATGACCTTCTCCCTACTCAATTTGAGGATCCCGAATTAGCCTCCATTCTTAGGTCACTAAAACCCTACGGTGATCAGAATGATGTTAATGGCTACCACCTGTTGGATAACATCCTTCAGAAGTGGACAGGCAATCCAACAAGATTGTTGTCCCTCGATCAATGGTTACTACCATTATTGAGACTCACCACAACGACATTCTTGCTGGACACTTCGGTGCAAACCATACCGCAAGGCTTATAGCCTGCAGGTACCACTGGCCTTCCCTCAGTGCAGACCTCAAGTCCTTTTGTCAACGGTGTGATCTTTGCCAACAGAATAAACCAGCGAGACAAAAGACCCATGCAACTCTGAAACGGATTACCATTACTGGACCGTTTCATTGAGTCGGTGTCGACTGTATGGGACCAATGACCACTAGTGAATGTGGAAACCGTTTCATTGTAGTCTTTATAGACTACTTTACTAAATGGGTCGAAGCTTTCGCTACTCCAGACATCACTGGACAAACCATAGCTCGACTTTTTGTTACACAAATTGTCTGCAGACATGGGGCACCGCAGATTCTTCAGTCTGATCGTGGTACTGATTTCACATCCAAACTGATGACTGAAATCACTGCCATTTGTTCAACTAAGAAAATCCACTCCACCGCTTATCATCCCATGACAAATGGAGAAGTGGAAAGAGCTAATCAAACGCTAGCTGCACAGTTACGTATGTATGTCCACCAACGTCATACTGATTGGGATGAACACCTGCCATATTCTGTGTTCGCTGTCAACATTAGCATGAATGAGTCCACAGGGTATTCACCCTTTGAGCTCATGTATGGTCATACACCCATGCTACCTGTTGATGCAGCGCTCTCATTCAACCCTCCGGCCCATATCACAGATGTTTCTACTTATGATATGGAGGTCAAACGGCACTTTACAAATGCCTTGACCTTGATCCAAAGTAGAATTGAGAGATCACAGGCGGCTTATGCATGGTCTTACGATCGTATGGCACGAGATGTCTCTTACAAAGTTGGGGACCAGGTGCTCAAACTGCGCACCACCCGAAAATGTGGTCAGCGATCAATGCATCTAAACTAGGGTATTGTCTCATAGCACAGGCGCATCAGTGTGATAGCCTATATCTCCCCTCTAAAATTTTTCTCCTAGTCTCGTTTCAGATTTCACAAATCAATCGACAATTGGCAACTTCATCAAGGGATCAACTGACGTTAGCAACTTCACGCATCTCCAATGGATGTCAGCAAGTCCAGGCACCATTGACAAAATTCCACAAGCCAAAATGCACTGAAAAACCACTGGACCATCGACCACCCGCCATCACCATCACCTGAACGTTTGACCTTCACATACATGCGCACAAAAACGAGGACGCCCTTTTTCAAAGGACCGCCATGTCATGTGCCCACAGATTCCATCGAACATCATGTGATTCACATCACAATTTTTCGTTATGTATTTCGTTACGTTTTGTGTTACAGTAATTTGCGTCAATTTTGCATTTTCATTTTTATACTTTTTACATGCAATTTGTGTGTGTACTTTTTATGTTTATTTCTGTTGCTTTTGCGCACATTTTATTTCCGTTTCCGATTATTATTTTGTTATACATGTAGACTAGGGTATGTGCCCGCTAGTCAAGAATTTCCGTTAGAGATAAGCTCTCCGAGCTCATCGCTGTAATTGGAGCACAACATGCATCTCTTATCAGTAAAAACCAGCGACGTTTTGCAACGTGAAATGACTAGTTGGAAATTCTCACTAGTGACGTTCCTATGTTAAGCATGGAGAGTGAAAACTCGCACCAATGCTTAAGGTTGCGAACTGGAAAACGTCTATGTGATCATAGGCATCTTCTGCAACAATTTCCGCTGCAGAAGTTAGCTTGGAGGAGTGTTAACTCCGCCCAAGGCATACTATAGTTTATGGAGCCCTTTAAAAGGGCATGTTTCGTTAGTTTGTCACTCATTATTGGGCCTAACTGGTTTTCATTTTTTAGCCTTGCGTCTGCATTTGCCGTCGTCCGATTTTTATTATATTTTGTATTGTCAATTGCATTTTGCGGCACATCGAATAAAAATAGCATATTCTCGCCTCCAGCCTTTATATAGGTTACCACTACAGTAACCCGACCGTAGGAACCTGTCCCCGATGCCGTTAATCGTAGAACCCGGTCGCCCTTGCCGAGGAAACATCGGTTACAGCCGCCTGCCGATCAGCAGCCGCCGAACCCCAGGCCGAAACGCCCGGATTCTCGTTCCCGTACGCCGCCTGTAGGACCGCAACTTGACCCTGAACCCCTCGCCCAGCGCCGAGTAATTTGAGAAGAGGTTTCATAAGTCTTCTCAGGGGTTATTGTTGTTGAGGGTATATTTGTGGGAGTCTCCCCTAAGGTAGTTTTCCCCCCGAAGTACCCTCAGTCAAGAAAGCCCTCAGACCCTTAAGGTCAGGGCCAATAAGGGGATTTAGGTTAACAATCGGGTCCCCTACAGTACGCCATTCTTTGAATGGCACCGTCCCCCATTCCGTTGAATGAGGACTAGGGATCGGCACCCCGGACCCGGTCGCGTTGTTCATTATTCTACAGCATAACCCTAGGACAAGGCCGAGGTACACCATAGGTTTACCTGTGGTAGTACCAGCTGGGTTGGGTTCCCGAAACGAAGAACATACTGGAGCCACCCCACAGGGTCACAGCAGGTCACCTACAGTGTCATGACCATATTTCCTATGGGATATGGTACGGGTTTGCCCGTCAATGTGACTGATCACCCACTTCGTTTAATGTGACATGGCTCCACTTCGTTTAATGTGACATCTGCAAAAAACATCAGGAAACGGAAATTATTTACAAATAAATTACGATTTTTGCGAATTTTAGTTCAAAATTATGGAAAATTTTTCGCATTCTGAAAAGATCTTTCAGCTTCCCTCATAGAAACGATTGAAAATTTAGGCAAGATATTGCTATTTCTCTCAAGTTGACATACAAATCATCATAAAATTTTTACTTTTCGGAAATGTTTTCCTGTTTTTTGTGAAGATGAGTAAAAGACAGCAAATCATAGCAGGAAATTTCTACTTTTCTAGGTTCAACTTCAATTTTATGAGAAGAATTTTGCATTTAAAGAAAGTTTTTTTGGTGAAAATGATTACAAAACTTTACTGTTCTATGAAAAATTCACAGTACATTGACGCAATTGCAAACAAAATAACGGGATATGACAATTGGAACAACAACATATGTTTACGAAATAACTAAGGGAAAAAAATTCTGATTTAAAGAAAAAAGACGCCCAAAGTTTCTCGATGTTCCAATATTTTAGGTGGATGGGTTTTTTTGGCAGCAAAGATGAATCCATTCATTGATCAAGTCGTCTGGAGAATGGCAATGCCTATCGGTAATGATCGATAATCTATTTTTCGAAGGCAAATGTTTTATGTGCTCAAATCGTAACAATAAATCGTACAGTGCCCTAGGAATGAATAATTGGCGTAAATTTGGCAAATTTTCCACCAAGTAGATTAAATCGTCGACGATCAGGGTAGTGGCTTGCTTTACGCGTAATCGAAAATATTGCAGGTTGGGCGCTATCCAGGCCAATTCTCGCATTTGTTCGCCATTCAGCAAGTTGACGGAGAAAAAACGTAAATTTGGACACAGACCAAAGATGGAGTCCAATGACTCTGGGCAAACTGGCTGAAGATCGTACAAATCTATACCTTTCAACAAGGACGACCAAAGCATCATTGGCAAAACTCCAGCGTCCTGAGCAAACCAATGCACACTGAAAGGAAATTTAAGAATAAATTTATTGCCCAGAAAAACGAGAACTTCCTCGGCAACCAGCATTTTATCAAGTCAGAAAAAGACATTAAAAATCAAATTTTCATTATCATGATTGTCAGCATGCAGAATATCCGTAATAGCGAAATTAGATCGACCAGAAAACCATGAAATAGAAAATTTTGCTCCAACTTGATAACATTATGATGGAATATGAAAACCAATTCTAATGATCATGTGAATGTTAGTTGCAGCAGATTGTAAAAGCTCATTTTTGCTGCCTGCTTTTTGACCTGTACAACATACATGCACATAGGGGGTAAACCCCTGTACCTGAGACACTGGCCACCCCCCTGGCCCAAAAAATGGTCAAACACCCCTACCTCAACTTTTTCCAAGACAGTTTTTTTCATGATTTTTGTGCATATCTTGTATGAAAAACAGGCTTGCAGAACTCACCCACACCCCTACCCCTGTACAACCACATAAGAATGGTGAAATGTTTTATTATAACACATGGTATAAGGCAAAAATACAACATATGTAACTGTTTTTTTTTGTACTTTAAAAACGAAACGGTCCAGAGTACAAACGAAAATTTGGGCTTCGTTTGTACTGGTACAAACGGAAATTTTTGGACAAAAAATTTTTTTGTTACTCAACAGCTGTCAGTATTCAGTATCAGTGGACTTTGTAGGACTTGTTTGTTATGCGTGCACATCGAAAACCACAAACTAGCAGCTGTGGCATAATAATAAAAGCTTTTTGTGAAGTATTTCACTAGTGCATGTCATGTGCCTCATGATCAAATGTTTATGTGTCTGAATTTGTAGCCTTCTTATGTGTGTCGTAGAAATAGCCAACGTATTCATATTTCACAGCATTTTTCTTGCATTTTATAACAATGAATCCGTTTTTCAGCAATTTTTTGCAAATTTTGGAGTACAAACGGTTTTTGAGAGGTCGTTTGTATCAGTACAAATGGACCGAGTACAAAAAAAACACTGATATGTAACAGAACAATATGGATAAGCGATGTTTCAGCAGTAATCCTACTACCTTGCTCAGGATTGCTACAACTTTTACCAAATTTTGATTGAAGTGACGTTTGAATGGTGAAGTTTGAGTTTGTGGGTCAAGTGACTCAGATATCCTAGTGCATAGCACTCTTGGCTCACAAATTCAAAGTTCATAGTTCAAACCACACTCCAGTCGAAATCATACCTGTAATTGGGGGTGACCCCCAGCCCCAACTTGGTCAACCCTATGCCCAACCCCCCCCCCCCCCCCAAACTCGGAAAAATTGGCTTTTTTGGGAAAATTTTCAAAATTTTTTCGACTATTTTAGGGTTTTTTTGGCCACGTTCCCCAAAATTTTGGAAATGTTGGGACAACCATCCCCAAAATTTTGGGTTTACCCTCCCCCACTCCCGACTGGTCAGACCTCTTACAGGTATGGTCGAAACTTGGTAAAAGTTGTAGAAAGCCCCAGGAATTACGGGTATGGTCAAAATTTGGTAAAAGTTGTAGAAAGCCCCAGGAAGTCAAGGGGGATTCATACTTCATCCGGCATCCTGCATCCAGCAAGCTATTTTTAGCTTCTGGCATTCAGTGTCTAGCATCCAGCAATTTGGTTTCCCGCATCCAGCAAATTGGCTTCCGGCAAGTTACGGGATGGGATGGCAATTCATACTTCTTCCTGCGCCGGAAATGCCAGATGACAATTTATTCTTGCTTTTTTTTCTTGTTAAAATACTTTGAAATCTGCGCAATATTTTGTTTCAGGAGAAATTGCATATGGAAAATACATATAATATTATTTTCCAGGTCTACTCGTAATTATTATGATGTCAGACGATGAAAACATGCTTGATCTAGCAGTTTTGTATTGTTTATTGAAGAAAAATTTGTCAAATTTGTCAGTCTTCCATAGGCGTAAGTCTTCCATATGACTAAACTATAATTACACCTAGAAAAAAGTCTTTATATGACTACCCTGCACATATATATGCTTTCAAGAACGAAAAAAACATACAAAATACTCAGAAATCAAAAATTAAACGAAGGCGATGATTAAAAACACAAAATTTTGCCTCAACTAAAAAATTGATATCTCTCGCATACATTGTATATGCAAAAAACTAATCAAACATGCGCTTCAATTGAAATTACATACAAAATATGGTTTCCGGCATCCCAAAAAGTACAAACTGCTTCTACTCTTCCCATCTGGCAAAATTCCAGTCTTCCGGCAAAAAATGAGACCCCAGTGTGGGAAAAGGAAAAAATGACGTCATCCGGTGCTGGACGATTTGCCGGATGAAAAATCTAAAAATAGAATTTTTTCAGATGCTGGATGAAGTATGAATCCGCCTTTAGTAGGATTACTGCCAAAACATCACTTATCCATATTATTCTATTACATAAGTTGCACTATTGCCTTATATCTTGTGTTATAATGAAGAGTTTCAACATTCTTATGTGGTTGTACAAGCCGAAAAGTAGACAGCAGAAAACCAATTCTAAGTATGTATGAATTTATCTAAAAACTCCAAGGCTCTACAAAGTTTACCTGCTTCACAGCTTCAAGCCGCCACCCTTATTGAAAATATCAGCATAATGGGAACTTACAACTTCAATTTCCATAATCCGGCCACCTTTGGAAGATCGAAGAAGCGAAAACAATGGAGGTTGAAGTACTTTAAATTCACCATTTTCGGTAATTCGTTAAAAATGAATGACTGTACTTGTTTATCTGCAGAGTTGAAGAATGTTTTGAAAATTTCAATTTGACCATAATGTAGAAATTTGTTGAAAACAATGCGATAAAACGCCAAATTACCATCCGATGGTTTCAAAGAAAATTCTCTCAACAGGGGACTACGAGCTAATAGAAAAGCGACAAATTTTGCATGACTTTCAAAGTTTTCACAGTAAACCTCAATATTTTGCAAACAAATGAAATGTAGATCTTTTATGATTCTGTCATCAAGTAAGTTGAAATCTTCATCGAGCTGGGACTGACAAATGTCCAAGGACAAACTCTTCAATTTTGGCAACATCATCAATTTTTCGATCAGGTTTGAATTATTACTGTATATCCAACTAATATCCAAACTCTCTAAATTCAAATTAACATCCAACAATGCACACAATTGTTCATATATTCGACCGCCCATTCGTTTATTCAATCTCAATGTGAAATGAGTCAGATTTTGACACGACGATAAATCAATCCATAAATCATTCTGTTGAAAAATTTTCAATTTGATTAAAGCGCAATGGTCAATAATAATTTTACCTGTTTTCTCTCGAACTTCATGGTTTAATATATTATTTGCATCAATAGTTGCACTAAGTTGCTTCAAATTGTGAGAATTTTCCACAAAACTCAATGCATTTTCCCAGCCAAATATTTCAGTAAAATTTGAATCAACTTCCAAACATGTCAGTTTTTCTAAACAAGGAAGAAGGATAAGCAAATTTTTCCTAAAATCCGCAAGTATAGGTAGATTAGGTGAATCTAAGCACCTTTCTCTCTCAACCATGAAAGACGTCACTGTATCTAAATTTTTTAAATAGCGGAGACCGGAACAATTTCTTTGAATTTTTCCCATAACTTTCGTCCAGTAACCAATAAACATTCGACTAAAATCGATGTATCTCAATTGGCGCAACTCGAATTGGACGCAACCTTTGAAATTTCGATTTATTCGCTCCGCTATGCATAATTCTTCAAAATCAAAATATTTTAAGATCTCCATAATAACGACGGCATTATCCATATTGATAATGTGAATGATGGTGATTCCAACAATCTGAACAAAAAGAAGGAACTTTTTCTGTAGATGACGACAATGCAGGAATGAAATAAAAATCCAAAATGAGAAAAACAAAAAAAACAAAACAATGATTAAAATTTCTAAAAAATGCATAAAAAAGAAAAATAAATGAAAGTGAAAAAACATAAAATCAAAAAAACTCAAAAAATAAAAAACGAAAAGAGTATTGAAAAAATAAATAAAAATACAAAAAGAAAACCTAGAATCAAAAATAAAACAATGAAAAAGTTCATAGAAAACAAAAAAGGAAAGAAACTGGATAAAAACTGATAAAAATAGATAACTTAAAATCATAAAAGAACAAATTAATGAGTAGAAGGAAATTTAAAATCAAAAATGAAAAAATGATTGTGTCACTTGAATGTTCCACTATAACTATCAATTGAACAATATGTGAACATTCCACTATAGCCACTGTCCAACTACAGCCACTAAGGTTATTCCAAAAATAATTGGTGTTTAAAGAGGCCAAACAACATCCTGTTGAAATGAGACTTGGGGTTAGATAGAGAAATATAAATAAAGGATTTGATACCAAAAATAGACCTAATCAGTCACTCACAAATTCACCTAATCAGGCCGAAACCTTAGGTAGAATCAGCTTGCAACAGTTCAGTCAGTCTCAAGTTCAACAAAAATCTCCTGCTTTCGTCCCGAAGAACTGCAGAAGAAATGATAACACCCTGAGCTCAAGTAACTTCAAACCAGGGGCAAAATCAGAAGTCAGGCCGAGAACTGAGTTGTAAATGTAGACTTGCACGCTGGGTGGCTCTCCAGAGATCCGGGGTCTAACCTGCGTTCCCTCCGCTGCGAGTAATTCCAAGGCTGTCGGCCGGGGGTCGTTGTATTTACGGCGGACGTGCTCCACCACAATAAAATAACAAATAATATAAATTTATGCCCTACTGGGCCGCCGATATTTTTCTTTCAATAAAAAACAAAACAACAATCACTGAATGACCAAAAACATAGACGACCGGCATATTTATGCACGGTGTCTATGCAAATCGGCGTCGACGCAAAACGCGTCGACTTCCGCTATTTCTTCACAACTTTGAGATAGACTATGTCCATCCCTGACATCCCTCGAGCCTCGAAACTGACCAACGGGAGGTTAAAAAGATTCATATTACGCCGCAATGACAATTTTGGAACCTTTTCAGGCCCTAATACAGTCAAGGCAGTTTTCTGAACCTTTTTGGTCATTCATGCCCCCTTGCGGAAAGCTTTCCGAATGACCACCCTCTTACGTCAAGTCTTTTACCAGGCATACCGGAATGTCCACAAGGCCGTCCGGGTGCGCTACCTCTTGGTCTGGACGCCGACGGATCGACGACTCCGCGTCGGCTTGACTTTGTTGGCGTACCGCCGAAATCCAATTTGACCTGCACCAGGGCCGAGGGTCTTCGGTTGCCGTCCATCCCGTGACCTTTCGCTTCCTGCTTTACGCTGGACGCCAGGGACAGAACATTTGTCTGTCTATCTCTTTCTGGTTGTGTGTTTCGCCGTGAAGCCTCCGCCTTTTTTCCAACGTTGCCCTCGCCAAAAAAAACATTTTCTAAAATATCTAAATAATTTACAAAATATGTACATTAGTACGAGTATCACAAAAAAAATCAAAAATCTCCCGGGCGTATCGATTTGAGCAAAAAAAAGAAAAAATAAGGCGAGATTTAGATGAGATTAAGTGAAAAAATAAATTTTTTGTACATGCCCGTTTGGCGATGCGAGGTACGAAAATGAATAGAAAATTTAAAGCACGCAACAAATAAGAAAAAATTTTTTTTTTTGTATTTTGTATTTTATATTTTTTTTTGTATTTTGTGGTTTTGTATTTTTTTGTATTTTGTGTTTTTTGTGAAAAATAAATGCGAAAACAATATTTTTTGGCCAAAAATTATGCGGCTAATTTACTGTTGCGGCCCGCCGCTTCCTTGCGCCCCTCTCTGGGCTCCTCCACGACCTCCGTAAGGTCTCCATACCCACTGGCCCTGCTGGCCTCCTCTGCCTTGCACCTGAGGCGCGGCACCTCTGCCACGCACCGCTCCACGACCACCCCGGTTGGGGTTGTGGAACTGAAACTGGCCTCGGCCTCGGTTACCAGTCTTTTGCACCTTTCCTTGCGTACTTGGAGCTATTTCCTGGCTTCCTTGGCCTTGACCCTGACCTTGAGGTCCGGGAACCTTCAAAGTAGCGCCAGTTTTTCCGTCTTGAGCTTTACTGAACTTAACAGAGCCTTGCAAGTCTGAACTGGCACTTCTCTTGGCTCCCATCACTCCGACCTGGTGATTGCTACTAAGCATCACAGATCGAAAGGCCGTTTTATATTCCAAGGGGGTATCGTGGTTATTATACACCCTCAACAGTCGGTTATTCGCCGCCACCATCGCCCTGGCATAAATGTTTCCAATATGCATCGGGGATAGCGGGGCGCATTCCAACACGAGGAATAGCATCATAACCAAATACCTTACCGAGGAAAAAGCATCAGGTGCTCTCTCCGACTTGAGCCACCTGGGGAGAAAGTCATACATGACCCTCTCCCAGAGTTCTTCAGGTAAATTTGTCCGATCATAGAGAAACGCTCCCTGGACTCTGAACTGTTGTTCATAGTCCCGGTAGATTTCCCTAACGGCGTCGTTTACCATGAAGAAGACTCTTTCTGACTCAAATTGCTCGAAAGCAAAATATTTGGCCACTGCACTCGTAAAAAATGATATTGGGCCAGCTTCTCTGGCTTTTGGCTGATAGACGTCCCAGAAGTCCAAGAGACTGTCCTTGAATTTTTCCGCAGTCACTTCCGGCGTTTCAGTTACCTGAGCAGCCTGTGCCTGCTTAATTTTGCTAGGAGCAGTCCCTTGCACTTGACTAGCTGCGACTCCAGGTTTTTGGTCCTTGCTGGGTTTTGCCTGACCTTTCGGTATCGGTTTCCCCATCGCAAGGCCTATTGCGCCTGAAGCTTGACTAGTTGTGGATGTGCTATCCAGAGTTGCAGTGACCACTGAAGATGTGGCCAATGACGGTGTTCCAGTTGAGGTAGAAGTAATTTGGGAAGTGGGGGTAGTAGTGGAGGTAATCGTAGGAGTTGAGGTCGATATGACGGACGAAGACGCCGTCTTACTTTCTTCCCCTTTCGCTTCTACTTTTGCTCCCTTAATACCCTTCTTCCTCTTTTCCTTCTCCTTAATTCTCATTTTCTTTTTCCTCTCAGCCATAAATAATATTTTCTCGTCGTTCCAACCCTTTTCTCTCATACTTTGAACGACTTTGGCTGAGTATAAACCTGGAACACCCCCATCAGCAGAAAACGCTATTACCTCCCTACTTTCCGTCATCTCCGAATCCGGCGTTTCCGCTTTCGTTTCGTCAATAACCAGCTTATCGGAGGGCATATCGTCGTCTACCTTCATTGGCGATGGTGGCTCTAATACGACTACCTTTGTTTCCAATTCGGGCGCTGCGGTATCATCTTTTTGGAGTCCGAATTGAATTGACATTTGGCGAAGTTTTTCGTTGTAAATCGCCGCGTTCTTTGCAAATTCTTCCTCCATTTGTTCACGTTGGAGCCGAATTCTTTGCTTCGCCTCCTCCTCCATCTTTAGAATGATTGCTAATCGACGTTGGTTGTCGAGGTCGGACTGCGTCTGAGCAGTTTGAGCTTGCATCAGTTCCGTTGCCGGAACTGATTGCTCTTGCTGCTGCTCATCTTCCGACAGCTCAGTCACGTCCTCGTCCTGAAGTCCTTGGTCTGGCGATTCATCTTCAGCCGGCAGTCCCACTGCATCGCTGAAGATTTCGCTTTCCGACGTTTGGACTTCCTGACCTGAAAGTATCGGAAATTCAACAACACCGACATCAGCCTGCTGTTTGCTCTCATCTTTCAGACTATCAGTCTTGATGGGGCTAATCTTGCCAGCTAATTTGGTGACAACACCTTCACCCGTTTTATAACTAAATGTGTGTAGAATTCCCGGTAAATCCGAGGCCAGAGGTCTAAGGTCAAAAATCTTTGTAGGGAAGGCTATACTATACTCCCTATTTTCCGCTTTTGACGCATAGACATCTCCAACCTTGTCGATTTTCGTTTGCCAGGTTACCCCATATCTTAATGATGGCGTTCTTTGTGCCAGCTCGATATGGTAGAACCTAACATAATAATACGGATTTGAGCTATAGCTCTTACTGTCCGTAGTTATCGTGTCAGGGCTGCCAGGGATCGGCGCGCACACATCAGCATTTTTCCACAATCTTAATCGAATCGGCATAAATCCGAATCGATTCATCCAAACATATATTCCGGCACCTTTGCGGGGTACCTCATACTCTATATTTGGAAGAGTTTTCGCCAGCATAAGATATTGGGACAACCTCTCATCTGACCGCCAAGCCATTTCTTTTATTTTGCCCTGCAGCTCTGGGCTGAACGATGTAATGAACCTGTAACTGAACATTTCGGCCATTACAAAGTCCAGTTCCTTTCTGCTGTGGGGCCAGATCACGTGAAAGGCCAGCGGGACTAAGGCACACGCGGCTTGCAGTTCCGAGAACCGCTTTTCCTCGAATGCCTTAGCATACTCCGCCAACTGAGGCTTCCAGTGATCTTTGTCAAAATAGCCTACCCCAGGATCAATATCAATAGGCACATGAACCAGATGATTTTTTAGGGCATCTAGTAGTGCTTGCTTTTGACGATCTTGGGGTAGCTTGACAACTTTCCTGGCTGTATCGATGAACCAAACTAAAGACGCTGGTTGAGTGAGTTCCTGATACTGCTTTCCCTGCGCCATCTCCTCCACTAGCTGTAGGCGCAACCTATCCTTGGCCGACAAGCGCTGTTCAGGCCTAATCATTTCGTCGTCATCGGGATCACTTGCCTCATCATAGGAATTGGGCTTTAATTTTTTACCCTGGCGATAAGCACTTGGATAAATGCCTCGCCAGGGCAAATTTTCTTTCCCCTTCCTAGGATTGCATATGTCCCGATGGCAACGAAAATTAGGCCCTATTTCTTGCACTTGTGTGGCCCATCTTGCGTACATTTCTTGGCGCATCATGTGGTAGGTGGCCTCAGGCTGCCTAACCACAATATCAGGTGTACCCACAAAGTTACGTAATTTGTAGTCCGTAACTATATATGAGTAGAACTGATAAAATTTATATGAAAGTATTTCAATCTGGGACGGATCGACTATATCGTGAGGAAAGTTGGCAACTCCCCCACATAGCTCAATCACGTACCCATAGTGAAATGCTCCCATAAAAATTGCCAACGAAAAATACGCGTCCATACCAGCGTACTGCAGCATTTCTTCAGGAACTCTTTCTTTGGCAACACTTTGTCTATTACGTAAGAGACTGAAATCAGTCTGGTGAGGACCGATGTCAGCCAAATACATTTCGGCAAAGAGTCCCTTCAATTTCAATGTCTCAGGGCAGATACCTGCTTTCCTGGATTTGGTAATCTCGCTTCCCATGATCTGCTTTGCCGTGACGCTTAGGTCATAGTATCTTCCTAGATTTCCATCTTTGATACTACACCTAATCGCGTCAGACAAATCGCGACCATCGGTGCTTTTTCCGCATCCACGGACATTGATAATTGAAACTATGTCTTCTAAAATGGCGTAACCGACTAACAACGTCGCTGAGCGTAAAAAGTGTAACAATATGTTCCACTCTTGCTCTTGCAGCAACGTTAAATCGATTACGAACGTTTTGCCATTTAGATGGGCGAACGAAACTAATCTGGCAAACTGGTTGCCTTTTTCGTTTTCGCACCCCCACCTAAACAGCTTTCCAGCGTCCTCTCGGTTCACCTTCTCTACATCGAAGCCGATAATGCTCATGCCTCGGAAAGTGCTGCTTTCTAGGTGTTTTATCACCCTTTCCACACTTCCCATGGGAACAATTATCGGCTCGATGGGGTTGGTCGGCCAGAACTCAAAAGTGGCAAAAAACCACCTTTCTAACTCCGCTATCCGCATTGCCCGACGGATATTGTGGTCTAAAAAATTCAGGAGAGATTTAAATTTTAGCCAGACATACTCTACTAACTCCTTATGTGCATTTTCGTGACCCTTTTTACACTCTTTGGGTAATTTTACCCATTATTACTCCTTTAACTCTTTGGGGAAACTCTAGCACCTTTGTGCAGAACACCGTTTTAACTTTTAAACTTTTGAAATTTTGGAGCGGGAACTTGATTTTTAGCCTTTCTGGCCGTTGGGTGTCCCTTTATAGAAACCAAAATTGATAGGCAAAAATATGTGAAATTAGGTGTTTTTCACTCTAACCCAACACACCTTTGCTACTCGATCAGCGCTTAATCGATCACAACCTTGATCTCCGCGACTAACTCCTGCTAATCCCCTTCTTCGCCGCTTTGCGGAAACCAGAGGGAGCGGGAATGACAAAAAACCTCCCCTAATCGGATCACCTAATTCGACCGAAGTCTTTTTCGGATCACCTAGGTTCGGCCCTTGCCACCCCCTTCTACCTAATTTAATTTTTTGTGTTAGATTCTCAACTCCCAGTTGGTAGCTCGTCCGAGAAAGGGCACAGAAACAGTCTTACAAAACACCCCTGACGAGCGTAACCTCCGCTCATTACCTTACCTAACTATTTACAAATGATAAAAAATGGTTGCTTACCGTCGACCAAAAAATAGCGATTATTCTGCCGCGAGTGCGGCTCCCCAAATTGGACTTCATCGTCCGTCGCGTTGTACGTCCGAGTACAATCGTTCGGCGTACCCATTCGAAATTTTTTCTGGGCCCGATTCTTTGCACCGAAATAATTTTTAAAATTTTTAAAACCGAATCTGCAGCTGTGAAAAGTAGACAGATGTATAAAACATTTACAGTCTATTCCCTTGCGGCTGCAAATTACCTCACGGGAGGGTTCCTCCGTTCACAATTTTTCGAAAAGATTTGAAAATGAAGAGCAGACGCGGGACACGACTTTTGAAACTTTTGAATGATTTGGAGTTGTTAACCAAGAAAGTGTAAAATGAAAAAATGTACGAAAACGGGTCTTTCGCTTTAAAAGCTTTTCCCCCGCTTCGTTAAAACACAATCCTACATTTCAAAAAATATTAAAACGGATTTCAACCGTTACAAAACACGATTAGAATAAATATTTATTAACTACAAAAAATAAATACACGCAAATCGGCAGATTTTGCCGCTACGAAACTACATCAGGCGTCGCACTACTCTCCGCTAATTGCGAAGGTACAGTAAGACGATTTGATCGATTTTTTACGTAGTTCTGCCATCGTGTAGTCTCGTAGCGAAAAATTTTCAGCCTACTTGCTGAAACCTTTTGCCGTAGCAAAAGATTATCATAACGTGCAATTGTTATGACATTATCCTCTAACCTGGAAACATCAGTTATAATGAAGGGTCCTTCCCAAGTTAAGCCTAGTTTCTTTTGCTTATCAACTTTAAGAAGTACCCAATCATTTTCTTTAAAAACCGAGGTTTTAATTTTCTTGTCGAAATATCTTTTGCTAGCTTCCGCTGCTTTCTGGATATTTTCGGCAATAATACTATAAAGCCTGGTTAAGTGGTCTGTTAGGATGAATTTGTATGCCTCATAATTCATGGGCATTACTATTTTAAGGGCTTTTGACAAATTCATTCCAAACTTTGCCTCATGGCCCCGTAACAACGCAAATGGCGAGGCCTTCGTCACTGCGTGTGGGGTAGCATTGTAGGCAAAGACCACTGATTTGAGATATCTTGGCCAGCTATCAGGTTCACCGATAGCTACTTTTCTCAGTTGTTTTATTAGAGTTTGGTTGAACCTCTCTACCATACCATTACCCTGAGGGTGGTAAGCAGTAGTGAAGATCTTCTTACACTCTAATAAATGACAAACTGATTTCATTAAATCCGAAGTAAAACAAGATCCATTGTCACTTAGGAGTTTCGTTGGTGTTCCATGCCTAAATATTATGGCTTCTAAGAACGCATTCACAACTGAATTTGCTGATTGATCTGGGATCATCTCAGCTTCAACCCATTTTGTGAAATAGTCCTGAAAAACTATAACATAAGGCATTCTTTCTCCCAAAGGCGAAATTCCTACTATATCCACAGATACAATGTCGAATGGACCTTGTGGCACAATGGGTATCAACGGAGGAATGGATGGCTTTCCTGCAGTTGCCATTTGACAGACAACGCAGTATTTTATCCATTCCCTGACATCTTTTTCCATGCCAGGCCACCAATAGTGCAATTTCATGACACTCAGAGTTCTTTTGAAACCCTGGTGTGTCATTATTACAGCACCATGATGCTGATGCAGCACAGAGTCCCTGAGGTTTGCGGGTACGACCAATTGGTCTTCGCTTTCTGCCTCAGTTTCTCTATACAATACACCATTTTCTTCGTAGAACCCACTGTGATACTTCGTGGTGCTATTTGCACCTAATCTATCCCAGATTGGCTTTAAGCTTTCGTCTGCTTTTTGCAGTTTGCTCATCAAGTCATCTGGGATCAGGCCAATAGATATCTCTTCTCCTCCTGATGTTCCTGGTTTATCAAACTCCTCTTCTTTTCTAGGGTGTAACCACTGCACATTGTCTTGTTCCTTAGGTATCGCAGATCTATCAGTTTCCTGATTTTCTTTCTGCACCTTTTCAGAAACACGAGCTTTGCTTCGGGTTACTACCGCTTCTACTCCTTTTGGATGCTCTCTTTCGTCCTCAGGACTATTTCGAGCACCCTCTTCTTCCTTTTTATCCTTGTGGGATTTATTCTTTTCGGGGATGTTGTTCCTCTTGGCCTCCAAGGAAATTTGTTGTTGTTCTTGTTGTTCTTTTATTATTCCTTTGACATCGGAGGAAACAACATCCGACTTGAACATACTTTCCCACTTCGGTGGCGATTTCACCACATCCTCTGGCTCATCCTTTCTAGAGAGGAAGTCAGCCATAGCATTTTGTCTACCGGGCACATATTCTAACTTGTGGTTGTATTGATTTATGATCGCATACCACCGTTTCAATTTGTCATTTGTTGTAGTGTTGACTTTCATTGATAACAGTGGTCTGTGATCTGTCTTAATCAATACTTTCTGCCCCAATAAATAGTGCCGATAGATTTTGAGGCCGTAGATAATCGCGAGGCACTCCCTTTCGGTTGCGCACCACTTTTTCTCGTCCTCTTTTAGCACACGGCTATTGTATGCTATGACCCACTTATCTTCTCCAGACTCTTGATACAGAACAGCCCCTAGTGCTGTTCCACTGGCATCGGTTTGTAGAATGAATTGGGCTGAGCCATCCATTACTGGGTACCTAAGAAATGGAACCGATACCAGTGCTTCTTTCAAAGCATTAAATGCTTTGTAGTGATCCTCTGTGACGAGCCATTTATTCCTTTTCTTGGCCGTCAGCTTATACAAAGGTTCTGCGTGCTTTGCCAGGTGTGGTATAAATTTTTTACACCACTGGAGCATTCCGAGAAACCTTTGCATACGCTTGACCGAGTCCGGGAATTCAAACTCCTTAATAGCTTGCACTTTTTTCGGATCGGGCGAAATTCCATTAGAATCCAAAATGTGACCAAGAAAATGAACCTTCTTTGGTAGGAATTCGCATTTTTCCGGTTTAAGTGTAAGCTGGGCTCGTCTCAGAGCATCTAGGACCAATTTCAAATTTTCTACGTGTTCCTCGAACGTATTCGAGAACACTATGATATCGTCTATGTAAACTAGACATATCTTCCACACATGAGGATGAAGGATTCTCTCCATCATCCTCTGGAACTCGGCTGGTGCATTTTTCAGTCCAAAGGGCATTACTTTGAACTGAAACAACCCTTCTTGACACAGGAAAGCAGTCTTTTCTTTACTGCCTTCTTCCATTGGCACTTGCCAATAGCCAGACTTAAGGTCAAGAGTCGTATAAAATTTTGCTCTCCCGAGGCAGTCCAGATAATCATCCATTCTTGGTATTGGATATCGATCATCCTTCGTAACCTCGTTCAAGCCTCTGAAATCAACAACCGGCCTGAGCGACCCATCTTTCTTCCCTACTAGGAATAATGGCGCCGCCCAGGGCGATCTTGATGGCTCTATGACTCCTTTGTCTAGCATTTCCTGCACATGTTGTCTGATATATGGTCGACGTTCAATGGCAGCTCTGTAGTAATGTTTCGCCACAGGGCTAGCATCACCTGTATTAATTTTACAAGTAAGATGGGGAGTAGTTGTCAGAGGATCATGAGGTAGGCTAAATACATCTCGGTATTTCACGAGTTGCCGTATCGCCATCTCTTTCTGTTCCTCTGACACTGTAGCTTTAGAGGTCATTTTGTACAATGCTTCCAGAAACACAACTCCATCGAATTTTGATTCCTTGGCATCGAAAATGCCCTCTAGGCTACTTTCTCCACTATTTCCTGCCTGTAAAATTGATACACTTGATTCTCCCCGAAATACGGAGTTACAGTAGCCAAGAACTTGATTAGGTTCTATCAGGCAACCGGAACCCGTATTGTTGGAGATCATCAATACAAAGTCCTCCTTTGAACCATCAACTATAGTATCATCTACTCTGAATCTCGTTTCTGAATCATCTCCTTCGATGATGATTCCATTTATTCTATTTGCCGAGGATTTATTCCACAATTTAGCTTTCACTAGCTGATCTGTTCCATGTGGAATGTAAATTCTATTACACGCCACTACTGGAACTAGATCTTCCAGCTGCTCAATTGTCGAATATTGATCTTCTTCAATAGAATTTTCTTGTATTGATTCTGCTATCATCGGATTATGCATCCCAACTATTGGAATTGCTTTCTTATCAGATGTTAGCAAATCAATACTTTTCTTCACACCCATCATAGTCATTGAACCTTTTCCAAAATCTATTACTGTGTTGACTTCCGGATGCGCCAGGAAGTCTGTTCCCAATATCAAATCCTCTGCGGACCCTGGTATTATGATAGCTTTAACTGGAAAACGGCCATAATCACATTGCATTTGAAATTGAACGTAACCATGTGCACTAACTACTTTACCATTGGCAACAGTGACTTTTAGGATCTTAGGGTACGCTGTATACTCCAGTCCAAGTGATTTTTTCAAGAAATCACCCGACATCACCGAACACTGAGCTCCCGTGTCAATCAGTGCCTTTGCAGTAGTAGCACACACAGTTACTTTAATGTGAAATGGCTGTGTTCTAGGGTACTTTGCTAACATATCCAGTTCCTCTGCAGTCGCCTTTCTACCATACTCGGCACTGCATTCTATTTCCGGCACATTCTCCTCTTTCTCCATGGCACAATTATGTAAACCACACAACTTCATCTCCATCATTGGTTCTTGCTGTACACTATTGACACCACTACTTGGCGGTTGGTCTGTCTGCCCGGAGGCTTGCGATGGACTAACTACCTTTTGCGGAACCAACAGGGTATTTGAACTCTGATTTGCGATTACTGGTTGTTGGTCCATTAGATTCGGTCCTGGTAACATCAGCTGGGTGGTAGCCTGTAACAACCTCATCTGCTCCCTGAGCTTCTTCAACTTTACGTATTCCTGAAACTCGGCATATTCTTGCAAATTTTCCGCCTCGTCATCAGGAAACGAAACTTGATAAGCTCCCCTTTCGCCTTCGTTACCAAAACCTCCTCTACTTCCTCCGTAATTTCCTCTGAAATTACCTCTGAAATTTCCTCTACCTCGGAAATTTCCAAAACTTCCTCTAGGACTTCCTCTTCCAAAGCCTCTTCCACTATTTCCACCCCTTCCACGATTTTGCAGACCTTTATAAAAATTCAAGGTTCTACAATCAATCGTGTTGTGAGTGTTATTTTCGTGGTAAGTACACCATTTTCGCTGCTGAACCTCTTGTTGACTTTTCGCTTTCGCTTTATCAACTTTCTGAGTTAAAGCAGTTATGGCTTCCTCTTGAGCTTTGGTCGAGTTCCTAATCTCTTCATAACATTGTGCCATTTTGATAAACTCCTTAGATAAAGCCACCATGAGGGAGTCCTTTTTTGGCTCCTCAACAGGCTGTTGCCGAGGCATTATGGCCTGTTGCGGAGGTACTTCAAGTACTTCCTCATCTGCTATATCTATCAATTGATTTTGCGAAGATTGCATTGGAGTTTGCCTTTCTGTGTTTGGTCTTCTAAAGTCCCTATTGCGTTTTTGGGCGCTTTCATAAGGTCTTTGGATTACATTCACATCGGCTTGCTGCTCCTCAGCAATTTCCGCTTGTGCCGTATTTATCATCATGGGCTGCTCTCTTGGCCCAAATGTTCTGATCGCATTCCGGTACTTTAACTCTATCTCATAGACTGCCTGCGAAAGATCATACCAATTTTTGAATTTTGCTATGTCTTTCTGCAGTTCTAATTGATAAGTCAAAGAACTCCTATAGAAAAAGGTTTCAATGATTATTTTATTTTTAAACTCTTTCGTTTCACTCTGATAAACGAGATTCACATGTGCTCGAACCCTTTTTAGAAATTTGGTTGCTGCCTCATCGGGTTCCTGCTTAATATCTAATAAATCCCGTTTGAGCATGTCCAGGTTACAATCTGGAGCACAATAATTCAAAATCTTGTCTCGGGCCTCCCTATATGTCGTTGACTCTTCGGCCAATTCTTTCGGCAAGTCCCTTGACAAGCGGGTTAATGCTTCTAGTTTCACCTCATCGGGAGTATTCTTTCGAAACTCACCTTCTAGCTCCACTAGAAAAGCAAGAACCTGTTTACTTGGCATATCAGATTGCAGTAATTTCGGTTTGATCGCCCTTTCAATGTCATAGACAGTTGGGCCTACTTGAGCCGGATTGACCCATAAAGCTGGATCAATCGGAATCATTGTAGGCATGACCTGCTGCCTGACACTTGGGGTCTCTCCCCTAATACAACTGCTCTGTTGTGAGATAGTTGGATTTATCAGACTTGGGTTTTTTAGGCCTTCGTCAAAACCACAACTACTCACTCTCTGCTCCACTTTTGAGGTAGTGGGCAAATGAGACATATACTGCTCTTTAGGACCGAGACTTGACTTTTGGTCTTTCCGTCTACAGTCTTGCTGAAGAGTGATGCCATCATTTTGCCACGCTAACTCTTCCTGGCCCTGCTCAAACTTCAATGCACCACCTTGTTCCAAACAGCCAGCATTGCTTTGCCTAGGTTCATTTGCCTTAGTGGCTTTCTGTGAACCTGTATTAGCAATGCTGGCAAATATGCCATCATAAACATCTAACCTGTTCATGATCTGGTCCAATTTGTCTTCTAATGAGCTCTTTCGAGGATTTTCTCGATGTTCCTCCCGCTCGTTATCCCAATATAATCGATGGTACGTGTCGAATAATTGGGCGGGTTTATTAATTGGCCGGCGCTGCTGTTGATCCAAAACCGGAATGTTCATCTTCGGTAATGGACGCGCCGGTCCCGTAATAGGCGGATGTAAATATTCGCCTCTCTTGGGGAGGTTGGTCGACGACGGAATTTTAAAAATTTGATCTTCGTTGGCCGATAATATCGCGTCGTCGTCCTCCCTCTCGACAGCTGTCGAGGTCGTAGGTTGGTTGCCTTCATTTTCCACCGATAAAGGCCGGTGATCTGAGCAATTGTCCTCTTCAGCTGAAGTTTCAGCTGAAGTCAGGACAATTAACTTTTCTGCATCACGGGCCTTTTTTCCCGGTGGTGTTCGGGGCAAACCGGAACTCTTGAGGCCACCTAGGTTGTCTTTATTCATTTTGTAACCTCCCAGTTCTCTATAAAAACCAATAGGTTTTTTGACTCCTCGAGTTTGCCTCTGATTTTCCGTTACTTTGAGAGTCAGAAGCCACCACTTGTTGAAATGAGACTTGGGGTTAGATAGAGAAATATAAATAAAGGATTTGATACCAAAAATAGACCTAATCAGTCACTCACAAATTCACCTAATCAGGCCGAAACCTTAGGTAGAATCAGCTTGCAACAGTTCAGTCAGTCTCAAGTTCAACAAAAATCTCCTGCTTTCGTCCCGAAGAACTGCAGAAGAAATGATAACACCCTGAGCTCAAGTAACTTCAAACCAGGGGCAAAATCAGAAGTCAGGCCGAGAACTGAGTTGTAAATGTAGACTTGCACGCTGGGTGGCTCTCCAGAGATCCGGGGTCTAACCTGCGTTCCCTCCGCTGCGAGTAATTCCAAGGCTGTCGGCCGGGGGTCGTTGTATTTACGGCGGACGTGCTCCACCACAATAAAATAACAAATAATATAAATTTATGCCCTACTGGGCCGCCGATATTTTTCTTTCAATAAAAAACAAAACAACAATCACTGAATGACCAAAAACATAGACGACCGGCATATTTATGCACGGTGTCTATGCAAATCGGCGTCGACGCAAAACGCGTCGACTTCGGCTATTTCTTCACAACTTTGAGATAGACTATGTCCATCCCTGACAATCCCTCATTCCCATCTTCATATTGAAAAAAGAAGCTAAATTTAATAGAATATAAACTCTACAAAAGCCTCTTTGGAGTACAATTTTGACTGGGATATTCACTTAATTATGCAGTAAACTGGCCGAAATTTTTGTATTTTTGACAAAAATAATAGAAGGGGAGCGAAATTTTTGTGACAAATTTAAGAAAAAAAACTATATATGGGATCCCAAAATAGCCAAACTAGTGGTTGAATGGGGACTGTTTTTTTGCGGATAGGGTGGGGTGGGCCACGAGCTTTTTCCTGTTCTTTCGGGGATGGGGATAGAGTATAAACATGTATAATACATATAACAGGTATAACCAAATTTCAGCTCAACTGACTGAAAATTGAACAAATTGGAGCTGTTAGGAGTCTGATTATTCACAGGAAAAAATCAGGTACCACTTATTATGCCTCGTAATCCTGACATCAAATGATTTTCAAAATTCCCAATTAACTTATGACAAGTGCCAACTAGTCATCACAGCTGACATTACTAGAAATCCATTCATCCCATTCAAGGTCTGGCTCCCTATACCTCAACCCCAGTTGAGGATGAATGAAGAATAGTTGCACCGAAGGCCGAAGGATAGTAACATCAATACCTAGTATACAAAGTAAATAATAGTTTACCTAAGGCAAAAAACTCATCAGACCCCAGACAATCAAAATTTGCCTAAATACACCACCTTCAATATGTTATTTAAGCATAGCTATATTCTATGCTCCTTGCATTATTCCATGCAGCAGGCAGCAACCAACCAACACATACAGGGCCGTGCACAAGGGAGGGGCCAGAGCACCCCATGGGGGGGGGGGTATGGGGGTATTACCCCCGTCTTAGATTTGAAAATTCATTTACTACCCCCATAAAAACAGCTCACTATACCAAAAAATTTTGGTAGACCTCATCCTCTCCTCAGTAGGTTGTACTAATGCGAGAAAAATTGCAGAATGTGTGATTCTGAGGAATTACTCACTGCTCTTTTTGACACATTTACTGAGCAAATGATAATGGGAAAGTATGCAACTTCTGTGCCATATAGCGATTTTTAGGAAAGGATATTAGTACATTAATATATACTACTTGTAGGAAATCATTATAAATATAATTGGGAGATGAAATAATGACTTATGTATATGTGATTTATCAAAAAATCGCCTCTTGGGAAGAAAAACATTATGTTCTTGAAATTCTTCCTCTTCATGCTCTCCTTTCCTTTTCCTCGCTTCTGCGTTGGGTCTTCTGTGCGCATATAGTTACCCAAACTGTGGCATACTTTCCTGCTATGAGTTGAGACATGTGAGGTCTGCTGACGTGGATCAGGAGTGGTACTTGGTTTCAAACTCGTAGTTCATAGTCTAATGGGATTAATAATACAAAAGTCACATTTAGCATCAGGACTTTCAATTGGAAGCACTGTTCCAAGCCTAATCAGCGATGGGATAAGCCCATACTGCTGAAGATGCTGGTTGAAACAATGTTTCCGAATGTATGTTGTGCCCGATTCTTGAAATGTGCAGGAATCAGTTGGCACAACAGTCTTCAAAGTGTGACTATTCTGTACGTATATAATTAGTGCATTAAAGTTGCAGGATTGGGAGCTGGAAAATGGAGTTGAACCAGTAAATGTTTTTTGACTGTAAGAAGCATATGTAGGGGCATTATTCATTTATGTAAGTTCTATGTGGTTAGAGTACTACAACTCCCCCCTCCTTGGCAAAAAGTTGGGAGCAAAAAAAAAGGTCATGGCATATTTCAAGTACTACCCTTAAAATTTACGATTTTACCCCTACCTCAATTTTCGACCTAGGGGACCTCTGGGGGGGGGGGGTGGGGCCGCCCCACCATTGAGGCAGTAACTCTTAACCGAAAAGATGCGTTTTAGTGGACTTTAAAAGGTCAAAATCTCGCAATTTTCCGGCATGAAGCGCCAGTCATGGGTATAATTATAACTATATTCTATCAGGCGCAGCCGTTAGCATATCTACTTCGACTTACTAATTAATGCTCAACAGTTTCTATCAATCAAGTTAGCTCGTTTCATTTTCTAATCGTTTACAGTCAATTATGTCACTGAAAATAGAGATTTTTCATCAAGTCTCTCAATTTTTCTCTCAATGATTGGAATTTTTTAAACGTTTGCAATCTGAACATTTGCATTTATTGAAGGTGGTAATTGAAGACATTTCTCTAGAACGCAATTTCAAAACATTTGTTCAGGAATTATCTGTTGGAGAGATTTATTTTTCAGCGTTTTAGAATACAAAAACCCGAAAATTTTTCCAGCCCTTCGCGCCGGAATGGGAGGCAAATTATGCTTCATCAGTCTGATTTTAATTTATTTTCCAACGTTATGAAGGTTCATTTTCCAGCATTTTAGAAAGTGAAAATCAAAAAATTTTTCACCCACTCCGCGCCGGACCATTCTATAGAACACCAATATATTCTTCATGAGCTCATTTTGACTAACATAACCAGAATTTACTCAATTTTTTTCCTCTTCTTTGCAGGTTTCTGACTACAAATACAACAAAATGCTTGGGTATGCTCCTAAAATGCATAAAAAAGCATCCGTAGCCACATTTTTAAAATGTGGAAAGTTTTTGGAAAATGGGGAAAAAAATTTTGGGTCCGGTTCTCATGTGGAAAAAATCTTCCAGGAAAAAAAACGGTGATGCACACAGTATATCCGCGCAAGATCAACATTTTCTGGGACTATTCAGTGAAAAAGTCTAGTCCGCCCCCCCCCCCCAATGAAAAAATCCTGCTCACGGCCCTGAACACATATCATAATAAGATGCCTTGGCTCAGACCTTTTCTGCATTCATTTATATTCATAAATTGATGCATAGCTGTTTTACTTTAGGCAAAGACAACATGATGTGCTGCATAGTTTTTTTTAGCATTTTACAAGCCATGGCTTGTTGGACTGACAAAATTGCTTGTAGAATTTTAGTCCAACAAGCCAAAATGGCTTGTCAGAATTTTTTGAGTCATGTGTTTGATCATATCGGATACAGAAAACATGCATTTTGGTGCATTTTAGAAGGTCATAATCTCAAAATTTTCCAGTGCTTCACGCCGGTTATAATTTAAATAAGCATTATTTATTTCCTAGCTTAGGCGGTGCTTCTAACATGTCTACCTTCACTTATCATTTAATCTTCAATAGTTATAATCATCTTAAACGTATTATCTCTTGTTTTAATTGGTAATCTTCAATATTTCATTTTGAGATTCACATTTTTCCCTTGACACATTGAAGCGATTATTCCTTTCTTAACGTAAAATCAATCCAAAAGCTTCATGGAAGTAGTTTTCGGAAATTTCCACTATTCTTACTCATATCTTTTCGGTCAAGTTCATGAGAATGTGTGAATAAATTAATGGTTTTAAAATTTTTCGAACATACAATTCTAAAAATTACAACTTTTGAACAGAAAATTCGAATCTAATTCTTCAAATAAGTGTTTGGCAAAATGATTTTCCAGCATCGCAGAATGTCAATAAACAAAAAATTTTCCAGTGTTTCAGGCAGGAAACATTAATAGTTTTTTTGCTCTCACTTGTCATCATAGAGGACTTGACTGTTGATTTCTCATGTAATTCAAAGTCATTACGTTCTTGGATAGTTTGCTAGAAAATTTGTTCCGCACTGCTTGTAGATTAGACTTCGATCAAACTCAAAAATTCCAAATGTTTCCTGAATTTTAATAAATCAATGGCTCTGAAATGTTATTGAATAATGTTGAATGACATCACTTTTTTGACACAGTTGGTGAAGGTATCATACCTGTACTTGGGGGGGGGACCCCCCCCAACTCGGCCAACCCTATACCCAAAATCATTTCCCCCCCCCCAGTTTGGAAAAAATAAAAAAAATTTTCGAAAAAGTGTATGTTTTTTGGCCTTTTTGGGAAAAATTTCGACTTTTTCCTACCCCCCCCCCCAACTGGTCGGAGGTCTTACAGGTATGGAAGGTATGGAGAAACGATTTGGGAACATAGAACAGAAAGAGTAGGAAAAAATTACAGTAGATTGATAAGTTGAGCACAAGTTCAAAGGAGTAATGTCATTTCAGAATGCACATTGTTGCAATATTCTTTGATCCATGTTACAAGAATAAATTTTTTTCCAAAAATTCAATGGTAACACTGACGACCAATTTCATTGAAAAACACGTTGAACAAAGTGCAATAGATGAAGAACCTCAGTCACTGAAGAAACAAAAGAAAATGAAACCATCTACAACTTCAACAAGCTTGAGTATGGAAGAGTTTGCTCATGAATCAGATAACAGTTCAGAAGAAAATACACTTAATGCTAAAAGGGGTAATTAATTTTGAACATGCTTCCCCAATTATGTATCCTTCAATTTAGTTTTTTTAGGAAATTGAAAATTATGAGAGGAAGAAATAATTTGGGATTCATGAAGGCCCTTTCGATTGGTGGCAATTAAACCAAAAAACCTTTCTCATTTTGGCGCAAGTTGTAAGAAAATATTCAGCACCACCCCCAACATCAGCGCTCTCAGAAAGATTGTTTAGCTTATATGAACTGAGTCAAAACAAAATGAAGGGTTAAATACAAAAAAAAACTGGCTTTTGATGGTTTTCCTGATTAAATTAAACCAATTAGTTGATTTTAGAATGAGCAACCAAAAATTTATCTGTGCAACCAAAATTTTTTCCCCAGTTGCACATTGCAATGTGGCCTGTGCAAAAAAACCCTGTTGCCAACGTTGTGAAGACTTATTTTCCATCATTTTAAAAGGTGAAAATCCAAAAAATTTTCCAGCACCCAGCACCAGAAGCATACATGTAATTGGGTGGGGGAGTGCTATGGGAACTGTCTGGAGATGCCTTTTAAAATAGAAAAATATGAAAATTTCCCAGTGCTGGGTTTTAATTCATTTACGATTTTTTATTATATTGTAGTGTGCAGTTATAAAAGGTTATTCTAGTTATTGCTTATAGGTTCTAATTACCACGATGTTATGGATAAATGTCCGATCCTGTATTGTTTGTTGAAGAATTTGATGAAAACTAACATTTTTCTCAGTCATTTTCCCAAAATTTTTTTGCCATCTTCATGAAAATTTCGACTTTCACGTGATTAAAACATTTTGAGTGTAGAAGTTTTTGCCCATTGGAAGATCCAAATTCTTAGTCACTTGCTTGGTTTTTGAATTTTAGTTTGTCTGACTGGAAACACATTATAAATTAACTGAGAAATCAAACATTCTGTCTGGGAAATAAAAGGTGAAAAAATTCATTTTCAGCGTTCTAGAATATTTAAATCCAGAAAAAATATTTGGCACTATGTGCCGAACACACTACTCCCATCTAGTCATATTGATCTTTTCATTTTCTCCCAAAACTCAGAAAATGGGGTTTTAAATGTCTAAAACTGACAGGGATGAGATGAAACAGAAGAAAACTAGTTTGTGATGGTTTTTCCGATAAATTTAAGCAAATTTATCGACTTTAGATTGAGCAGCCAAAAATTTACCTGTGCAACCAAAATTTTTCGCCGACTTGCACATTGCAATTTAGATTGTGCAAAAAACCCACCTTCACAACCTTGAGAAATAAATTAAAATCAAACTGATGAAGTCTAATTTGTACCAAATTCTGGTGCGAAGCGCCAGAAAAATTTTCGGGTTTTTATATCCTAAAACGCTGGAAAATAAATCTCTCCAACAGATATTTATGAACAGAAGATCTAAAATCCTAGTCTACAATGATGTGTTCAATTTCCATCTTTAATGAACACAAAAGTTCACGAGAATTGATGAAAAATCACAATTTTGGGCAACATATATTTGACTGTTAACAATAAGAAAATGAAACGAGCTAACTTGAATGACAGAAGCGAAGCGCCTGAAAATTTTGAGATTTTGACCCTGTTAACATACCTGTAATTAGGAGGCATACCTGCAAGAGGTTCGACCAGTTGGGGGCATACCTTTACTGGGGGGGTTGGGGAGACCCCCACAACTTTGCTAACAATATACCAACCTCCACCCCAGTTTAGAAAAAAATTTCAAAAAAGTGCGTTTTTTGGCCTTTTTTGGAAAAAGTTTCGACTTTTTTCGACCCCCTCCCCCCAAATTTCGTATTTACCCCCCCCCCCCAACTGGTCGGAGGTCTTACCTTACAGGTATGGTTTAGAGTTCCCTAAAATTTTTTCCACAATTAGAATTATACCCAAAATTTTTTTCCTCGTTTCGAAATTTTTTTCCCCAAACGACCCCATTCGAGGAAAAAAACGGTGCTCACAAGACCTCATTTAAGGATGAAAACGGTGAACGCCAACCTATGTTGAAATTCGAATCTACAGTAACTCTGATCGAGCATGATTCCAACACAATAAACTGCAAAACATTTTAATCAGAATCGCTTGGATATACACTTATCGGATTCTGCTGATTGTCCAGAGAAGAGTTATTGAAAAAACTGTATATCATAGTGCTTTTTACTTAATGTTTCGTAGCATATGTGTTTTCATGACATTACAGCTTTTTATTCTGGTTTGTTTGTTATCAAAATACAGTCCAGATCACAAAGAAAGTGGCATTTCCACAAGGTTTCATCTCTATTCAGCGAAAAACACAACAGCGATTCCAAAAACAGCGATTCTCGAAACAGCGATGTTTCAAAACAGCGATTTCCAATTCAGCGAAGTCTCAATACAGGGATTCTCAAAACAGCCAAGTATCAGAACAGTTGTCTTTAGAATGAAAAAATAGAGATTGGGCGAGGTAGACGTTTTGGCACATGGCCCATTTGATCCTCATTTTCGATCTGGTGGATTAATGGCGATTGATGCCACATTTTTGGCATCAATCGCCAGATTTCTGACATGGCTCTATGGCGTGTGTTTTCACGACGCTACAGTTTTTTATTCTGGTTTGTTTTTAACATATCAACGTGCATTTTTTTGTTTTTATCCTTTATCGATGTATTTGTTTGAATATTCTTATTTTGTGCAACTTCTAGTATATTTTTTCAGATTGAGTACTTTTGTGTTCTTTTTTTAACTGCTTTTACTACATTGTTTTACTTCTCATGTCTTTCTTCGTTTTTTGTTCTGCCTTTACTGCTAATTATTTTATTAAGTTCATCTCGTTTGTTTATTTTATCTCATTTACTACATCAATTTTTTTGCAACGCAATTAACCTGCATACAAAACAACTTTAATGGATAATGGATAATAATTTATATGAATAATTTGCTAGAAAGATAGATGATTCACATTTTATAGAAAAATTTACTTTAGTGAATGCTTGAATTGTACACAATTTATTTTGAAATGATCGACGCAGTAGGGTCAAATAGTAAAAAAGTTCCGTATAACAGCAGAATGACTTGAATTTGTCATCCTACAGAATTTAGTATTAAACTAAATTAAGGGATCTGTGAAAATCAAAATAGCAAACAGTGAAATATAGTAAACATTTCTATTGCATTATTAAAATTTGTTTAAAGATATGCGAAATTTTTTTAAAGAGATGCAAATTTTTTAAAGAGATGCATTTAGAGAGATGAGAAATTGAGAAAAAGTTTTAAAGAGATGCTATTGACTATGGTTACAATTTGAAGGTTTATGATTAATTTTTCTACATAATAGGGAGCAGGCGACTGGTCGAAGACCCTAATGTGGACATGAGTGATGACGATGAACCTCCATTGGATAACAGCAATATGGACAATGACAGCGCTTTCGAGAAGGACGACAATATTGAGGACGATAGTGGTATTGATAATGATTTAAACGACAATGGTGGCGACGGTGTATGCTTCCAGGTTAGTATGAGGCGGGCCGGGCGGACCCAGACTTGGCGATCAAGTGGGTGGCTTCCCATTCAGGGTCAAATGTTCTGTAGGTGTAGGGAGTTAGATCTCAGTCAGTAAGTTTGTTGTTGTTGCATGTTAAAGTCTATTTCTTGCATGTTTATGTTTAGTTCATGTTTACCTTATTTTTAAATATGTTGTATTATTCTATCAATCATGATCTCATTACCAATCTATGATGCTGTGATTTACTGTGATTAATAAGTTGTGCATTGATTATTCAGTTATTTAACTTTCCTTTCTGCACAGTCTTTATTGCACTGTTTTTCTTGCATGCTCACCTGCATGTGGCCATGCAAAGGCTCAGGGTTCACATCCCCATGGCTGGGAACTGCAATTGATGACCTTGTCGCAGGGTTATCGATAGCAGTGGCAGATGGAGGCAATCTACTTTATTTGCATTTTATCTTTTTATTTTATTATATACTTTCTTGACAAACATTTACTCTCGTCTAATGCACACTGTATCAGTACGTTTGCACTACACAGTCCACTATGAACGTACATAAGTTTTTACAGTATACCTAGTAGGCGAGAAAACTAGACATTGGAGCGGCACGAGTGACATATGTATGTCGTATGCACACATATACATTTCGTACGTGGTAAACAGGTAAACGTGGTTAATTTACTATGACACCTATTTTTTACTTCATTTACTTCAATTTGATGACAAAAATTATTATGGAAAGCGTAAAATAAACAAAAACTTGGAGTTATAAACCAACAATCAAACGAAAACTAAATTTTTTTGGTTTTCAGTGTTTTTTCAGTGACAACATGCTCAAAGTCTCGCCCGTCAAGCGTAAGGGTCCGTTGAAAAAGATCGCATGGCTCAAAGAAGCAAAGCTAATATCGTGAGCCAAAAAAGTAATGGAACAAATTTAAAATGAAAGAGTGTGGCGAATTTGTATAAATGAAAATTTTGAATTCCTCAAAGTATGCCAAAAAGTTTTGTTTTTCGGGCCCTTTTTCCATGATCTGAAGACTTTTCCAATTTTCTATTGAAAAAGATTGTGCGGCTCGACAAAGCAAAGCTAATGGCGAAAGCTGAAAAATTAACAGGAGAAATTAAAAATGGAAGAGGCGAATTTATATGAATGAAAAATTTAAACTTTTCATAAGTACACCAAAAAGTTTGGTTTTTCAGACCCTTTTTCCATGATCTAGAGACTTTTCCAATTTTCTGCGCAACATTCTTACAGGAGAAAATCCTACAGTTTTGAGGAAATCCCCCATTCTTTCTGAACACCTAGCCAAAAAATCTCGAATGTCTCCAAGGAAGATGTGCATTTTTTTGGCCCTATGCTCATTTTTTCTTTGGAAATAGGTCTAATAATCGTCAATTCTATAGGAGATGAACAGTCCCGCACATCAATCATTGTCATGAGTAGATAATAGTATAGCTGGAAAATTAGCTGAAAAATTAATAGAAGAAATTTAAAATGGTTAAAAGTCATTGAAAAAAGAAAAATGAATAGAAGAACCTTAAGATGGTTAAAAGTCATTAAAAATAAATCCAAAGCTCAAAAGAAATGAAATGAATTGACAAGTACGAAAAGTATAAAACAGTGCTTCCTTCTGCTATCACTTAGTTGTGTTACTCAGCCATGGGGATATGGACCCAGAAGCACATGCATGGCCGAACTGAAAAAATAAAATCAAGGAAATTTTAATTTTTAGACGACACTTACGTACTAATAAAAAGTGGGCCCACCTTTCTTCTTTATTATTGCGGGTATCACCTTATATAGATGGTCGATGTACCAAATGCATTTTTCAATGTCTACTGTTTGCCAATATTGTTGACATCCGGCAACCAATTCATTCAAAGTTGTCGGTTATATTTTAGTCCTACGATATTCATAAAATGTAGAATAATAAAAAACAATTATAATTAATAGTCACATAATATGTACATACTGAATGTACTGCTTCATTTCAGCCCAAATGTTCTCGATAGGATTGATGTCAGGGCTTTCCGCCGGCGTTTTCCACCAATTGATTGACCAGCTTTCGTAGTATTTTTTAGCCACTAATGATGTGTGCTTTGGATCTGTATTGGAAATTTTTTCGCTCATTTTATTTGATTTAGCTACAATTTGGGCTCACCATTGTTCTGCATAAACTTATGATTGTCATCGTAATGATATTGTGCAAAGGGTAATAAACCCTTCTCCAAAACGGTGTTGGTAAAAAATTATTATACCCATAAATATAATAAGGTTGGTGCGCCCCTTCTTCGATATCCCCCTCCCAAACTAGCACAGACTGAGGTTGCTTAAACTTACTGTTGACCTTGGACTTGAAAAAAAATTTAACTTGAAACATCAAAAAAAAAATCTTTTTATAAAGTGAAATATCTTACTGGAAACCCTGCTCGATGATAACATTTTTTTGGAACTGGTTTCCAACTGTATTTTAGATTCATCCGAAAATATTACATCGTGAAAAGTGTACCCATTCTCAACCTCTCTCATCATTTTTTCGGCCCACTCCAAACGTAATGTAATGTTTTTCAGACAAATTTATTGGTAGTATCTTGCGTTGCTGTACAACCGACTTTAAAATAAAATGAAATAAAAACAAAAAAATGCCTAAAAAATATCATATACCATACTACCCCAAATAAACGCACCCCGTCAAATTAACGCACCCCTCCAATAGACGCACCCTTTATAGAGCATTTGAAAAAATAAATGCACCCCCTCGATTTAACGCACCGGGTGCCTCAATTTGAGGAGGTGTGTTTATTTGAGATATAAAGTAACCAAAAGAGAGAGATGCAAATTTTTCGTGCTCGTTTGTTAAAATGAGTATACCTATATGCGTTGGCTTGCTACGTTACATCATTGTGTTTTGCTTTTTGGATAAATACAACCTTTTCGTATTTTGTTGTCCTGTTTGAATGATATAAATCTAATAGCCCAGCTAGTATGTCAGGGAACAGTCGTAATGCGTATTCTATTGCTAAAAAACAAGAGGTTATAGATTATGCTAAAACTCATTCTAATCATGTCACTGCCAAACATTTCAAAATTGATTGGCGAAGAATCATCCAATGGCGCCAAAAAGAAACGGATTTGAAGAAGAATGTCTAAACAGGTAATGAAAAATTTTTTACGAGTATATAGTGTAATAATCTAATTTTATCAGGTGACAGCAAACGCAAATGTGTAGAAGGAGCCGGTCGGAAACTTGCTTTTGCCGACTTAGAAGATATGTTGTTCCAATGGATAGCTGAACAGCGCGTTCATGGTTACCTCGAATTAACGCACCCCCGAAACTGAGGTTTGAAAAAATAAATGCACCCCTCGAATAGACACACCCTGCGGTGACCGTTTGAAAAAATAAATGCACTGTGCGTTTATTTGGGTAGTACAGTAAAAATAAACTAAGTTTTTGCAAGCTTTAATTACCAGCCTCAGGGACATTGTTCGTCCACAATCTTCCAAAACTTCTGCAAACTCTTTGGTTGTTCTTTCCAGGTTTTTGTCCAACGTTTCCTGTTGGCCAGAGCAAATTTGTTGATTGTCAATGGACGTCCTGAATTTATAAAGTAAGCCACCAAACCCCTTTTATTGTATAAGTTCATTATATGCCAAATGGTAGATTGGCTGATTTGGTAGTAGTGAGCTTTTAAACTTTTCCAAATCTGGTATTGACACCAACTGATGTGCTTCATTTCTTCGACAATTTGTAGATGCAAATAATCGCCTGTACGTGGGGCCATATTGAAAAAGAAATGAACTTATTTGAAGTAAATTATTGCCACGTGAATATATTTCCATTGGTAGCATGTTGATCAAGGAATCAACAGATGAGGAGCAGAAAAAGGAGACCAGATGACCATAAAAATGTGAAACCATGGGCCCTCCTCATCTGTCGATTAATTTGTTGGAATCAATAGATGAGGTTGATTGGTTGAAATCAACAGATGACGAGGGCCCATGGTTTTGCATTTTTATGGTCATCTGGCCTCCTAGCAGCACACAGAGGGGTCAAGAAACTTAATAGGCAAAACGTGAAAGATAGCATACTGTAGCTATACAATTTTTTCGGGTACAAACTACACATACAAACATAAAGTGTGGACTAGCTCTTCTGATCTTCCATGCAAACTTACAGTGTGGTCCAACTAAGCGTTTCGCCCATAGGACCGATCGCAAGAAATAATTTATGATTATTTCTAGTCTAATTTTTGGTTTCCTTATTTATATTACAGTGCGAGACCAGTTTGTCTTTTTTCCTGTACAAACTTAAATTGTGGAACAGCTGTTCCGAACTTCCATACAAACTTACAGTGTGGTCCAACTAAGCATTTGGCCCATAGGACCGATCGCAAGAAATAATTTATGATTATTTCCAGTCTAATTTTTGGTTTCCTTATTTATATTACAGTGCGAGACCAGTTTGTCTTTTTTCCTGTTCAAACTTAAATTGTGGAACAGCTGTTCCGAACTTCCATACAAACTTACAGTGTGGTCCAACTAAGTGTTTCGCATGTAGGACTGAATTAAGCACATATATGCATACCCCCCATACCTGTAAGAGGTCCACCATTTTAGGGTGGTTTAAACCCAGAATTTTGGGGACATAGTTCGAAAAAAGTCGAAAATTTTTCCAAAAAAGGCTGAGAAAAGGCACTTTTTTCCCAATTTTCGCAAGTTTGGGGTTAAATATAGGGTTGCCCAAGTTGGGGAGGGTTCCCCGACCTCTTGCCCAGTGACAGGTGTGCAACAACGCCAAGCTTGAAAAATGTGGAAAAAAATTAGGAAACAAGTGGCTTTATTCTGGCCTTTTTGCGAAAATTTTCAAAATTTTTTCGACCCCTCACGTCCAAAAAAAGTGTGCCATTTCAAATTATTTGCCTGCCAAAAATCATGTTTTGGCACAAAAACTTATGTTTTCACCTCAAATTCTAAACCAAATAGGCAGGACATTCCGAAAAAATTTTCAGGAGGCTATTGACAGAATGAACAGCAAATAGAAGATAAGAACAATTTTAACAATCTTTGAAACACAATTCTTTGTCTGAAAATTCTAGATCAGTTAGTTAAGGAAATGAGGTGGAAGGATGGCCAGCGCTCAAATTCTCAAACAATTTTAGGCTACAGTATATTCTAGAAACAATTTGAAGAAATTAATAAGGGTGGAAATTTATCATTTCCCCACAGGCAGTGTTGTCAAGCCCAAATGGCTTCAGTGAAAACGCCGTAGTTTTTCCCCACTACGTTTATTTCGGGAAAAAAATTTGGAAAAAAGGGAAAAATATTTATCACTATTAGCCATATCGGGGAAAAGTTTTTATCTAACTTCCCCTAGATGTAGCATTTTAAACTTGAATGCACCTTAATTGGGTAAAATAGTTACTTTTGGCCGCTCCGTGGCATTATATAAAATACCACATAAAGTAGTACATGTTTTTATGTACCTCCACCACGAGTTATCAAATTTTGATGTGTTTCAGTGCTTTTATACCCTAAATTCATTCAAATTTATTATTACTTTAGGAAAATTTTTTGGAAAAAAGCACGCTGCACACCAGAAGCCAAAATTCAGTAATTAAGCCAAAAACATGCTAATTCAATTGTAAATTACACAAACTGGCCACACTCTTCGATCAATATTCATTTCAGTTTTTATTTTTTCAATTTCATCGTGCTTTTTTCCTTTTTTTATACAGTAATTCTCCATCAAGCACACAAAATTCAAACAAGTCATTTCATTGAAAAACCTCCAAAACCTCAAAAATAAAAATAAAAAACCCCAAAAAACCCCTGAAACAAAAAACCCCTTGAAAAACCTCAGCGACCTAGAAAAATCCCCAGATTTGGAGGAAAAACCCCCAACTTGGCAACACTGGTTACAGTGTCCATCAAAATGCACCTCATCAACTAAATCATTAACTACGGTAACCACTTAAAATCTGCAGGAAAAAATTCGAGTAGACATAAATTTTACGCAGAAAACAGGAGTTTACTCAGTACATTATGCCTTGTGCTGACATTTTAAATGAATAGGTAAATGCATACATGTAGAGCATAAAAATTATAGGGGTTCCAGTGCAATTCTTTCTTTCAAAATATTTAACATTTCCACATGAAACTGATAAATTTCAATGTAAATTCTCATGTGACAACAATTTTGGCTTGCTGGAATTGTGCATCAAAAAATAAAATATGAAACCAGAAAACAGGATTTGTTTATCATTTATCAATTCATGAGAAGCATTACTGGCTCAATTTAAAATCAGCTTTCTTCTACAGGTAGCCCACCAGCATCAACTTTCAGTGATGACTCAAACCTGGCTTTATCAGTCTTTGGTGCCTGCAAAAATCTGAATGACTTCCATTCGCTCGAAATTAGCATTGATGTCAGAGGATTTATTGAAGCAAGTAAATTCAAATCTGATTGAAACGAAAAATACCATGAAAGAAATTTTGGAGTACACTAAAATATCTGCAGAAAATACAAAAGCTTTGTCCGAAAATTCTAAACTTTTGAATGAGTCCAGTAGAGACATGACATACACTCGCAATGCCCTGTACAACAACCAATAATCACAACAGTCTGCCAATAGCGGCCAACTCTCTAACTGACGCTCTGGCCGACTTCTACCATAATGAAGATGACTATTATCCCATTCATACACCAATTACTGAAATGCTACAGTGAGCTCGACCTCTGCCTACTTCTGCCATCTTTTGTTTGCCGTCATTACAGGCACCTCAAACAATGATGACCCAAAATTTCCTTTCTCAAAGCGAAATTGGACTTATTAGACAAACAGCATTCATTTTGTACAAAAATGTTACAAAAGCTATATACACCTCAGGAATTAATGAACAGTAATGTAAGGGGTGTGCAAGGAAAAGAACCATTGTCACCGCGGCCTATTCAGCATATTAAAGAAACTGTTATGACTTGTTTTCCACCCCAAACAAACGAAAAATATGCTGATGTTTGGAAATCATGCCACAAAGCAATTGATGCTTTTCTAGGAAAATCGCTGAATAAAAGTGCTCAGTAAATATTTGCGCATAATGTACAGTAATCGTTTGTTTTTCATTCCATGTATAAATAATTGTCTTCATGAGAGAGAAATTGTATGGCATCAAAATAAAAATAGTAATCAGTGACGGAAAAATAGTAAGACTGAAGAACTTGTAGTAATTTGGTCTTGAATTCATGTTCACATTCAGTACACTATGAAATATTCATTTGCAATCTCCTTGATGAATTATTTCTCGTTTAAATTTTTCCACACTTAGTGATAGTCACACTTGTTCACCACACTTTCATGATCCTACGACTTCCGCAGCTAAATAAATAATTTTTGGATATTTCAGCCCGACATGGAGAAAATCGTGATCAATATTATTTCTATTATCACGATGCATGAATATAAATAATGTGCATATACAGTATGCTTAGCCAAATGTTGGGAATAATAGACTTTGCATCCTGTAACTGAAAGAACAGGCACAAATATCTTTACCGCACATACTAGAAAGAAAAAAATGACATATCCAGTATCATTGTGCATTTGCCGAAAAAAATTCTGGATGCGAATTTTTGAGGGTTGGTTTCGCCTGGCAGTGTACCTGCAGAAAAACACCCTGAATATCCGATAATTTATATGAATAATTTGCTACAAAGATTGATGATCAACAATTTATTTATGCAAACTACTTTATGCAGAAAAAAGATATTGAAAGTGTGCATTTTTCAACACTATAGAATATCATAATCTAATATTTTATTTTGGAGCTGAGCGCCAGAGATCAAGTCTGAAGTAAAACACCTATCGCGCTTCTTTATATTATAGATCATGTAAACAATCGCTTTTGATAAATAACTGTGATTAGTAAATTACTAGCTCTAGATATATAAGATCCAAAATGGATGTAAAATGTTTGACCTCTTCTGCCAATCAAATGGTAAAAATGATCATGATCAGTCATCGTGGGGTGCTGTAGAATGTGTTGAGAAAATGCATTTTCCCACATTTTTAGAGGCCTCGGAATTAAAATTTTTCAGCGCTGGGCATCGAACAAGTTACTTTGGCTATTTCTCACTTAAAACTCAAGATATTCAATTTTAAAAGTCAGGAACTGACGCGAAGTGAAGGTATTATTTTTCTGATGAAAGTATCTTTCAATCATTTTTCTGATGAAATTAAGCGAAATCAATTTTTGATTGAGCAAGTAAAAGTCTGTGCAACCAAATTTTTCCTCAAATAACAGATCAATCTGGCCTGTGCAAAAGTCCCTAATCCTTTTTTTGAATAATGAGTGATCTTATTTTTGAGCCTTATTATTCTGTGTGTGATTGAGAATGTATTAAAAATTATTGATCTGTGATGTGGGCTTCTACTGTGATTTCGAGGAGAGTTTTCGACTAAATTTGTTGGAAAAACATTGCTTTTTACTGCCACATTTATTACAAACTTTTCAATTTCGGCTTGTTGGAATTCCTGCTGACCTGTAAAATTTTCACCCTAGGAGCCAAATGGACTATCGAGAAAAAAACCAAAAAAACCCTAGAAAAACCTCTACCATTTTCTCACAGTGATGATATCTTATTTTTTTCAAATGCAAAAAGTTATGTTCATGGAAGTCAAAAATTTTAAAGGGCCAGAAAACGATTTTGTGAAGATAATCTAGAAAAATCTCTGTTTTTGTCAAATACATGAAAAAATAATAGAAGGTCCAACATTCATCCATAACTGTTGATGTTCAGAAGCTATAAGAATAGACTTGGCCGAAATTTTCCAAATGCACAGCAGAAATGATACCAAGAATTATAAATCAGATGAAATTTAGCGCGAGGAACCAGAAAATTTTTGGCATTTTTTCAACTCATAAAAATGCATCTCCAGAAAGGAGACTCTAGGCATTAGCTGAGGTGGTGACTCCGAGCTCATCACTGTAATTGGAGCACAACGTGCACCTCTTATCAGTAGAAACTAGCGACGTTTCGCAACGTGAAATGCCTAGTTGGAAATTCTCACTAGATGACGTTCATATGTTAAGCATGGAGAGTGAAAATTCGCCCCAATGCTTAACGTAGTGAACTGGAAAATGTCTATGTGACTGTAGGCATCTTCAGCAGCGATTTCCGCTGCAGAAGTTAGCTTAGGTGTGTCTTAGCTCCGCCCAAGGCATACTGTAGATTACAGGGCCCTTTAAAAGGGCTTGTTTGGTTAATTTTGCACTCATTTTTAGGGCCTAATCGTCTTTTGCGTTTTACAGCCTGCATTCCTGCATTTGCCTGCATCGTTTTATTATAATTTGCATATTGTACCTGCATCCGCCACCTCTATAAGAAATTTACATATTCGCCTTCCGTCTTCCTTGCGTTGCCAGTTACAGTAACCCAACCTTAGGAGTTTACCCCGTTGCCGGTTGATCGAGAACCCCCCTCGCCTCCCTGAGGAACGTTTTGATACTGTTGCCCGCCGACTTGCATTTGCGTACCCTCCATGCTGAATCTCTTTCGGATTATCGAACCCATTTCCTCACTGTCTGCAGGGCCCACGTTTGACCCCTTGAGCCCGTCACCCGGCACCGAGTACTTTGAGAAGAGGATTTAGTGAGTCTTCTCAGGGGTTATTATTGTTGAGGGTATATTTGTGGGAATCCTCCTTAAGCTAGTTTTCCCTTGAGAGTACCCTCAGTTGAGAAAGCCCTTGAACCCTTAAGGTCAGGGCCAATTAGGGGATTTAGGTTGACAATTGGGTCCCCTACAGTAAGCCATTCCACAAATGGCACCATCCCTCATTCTCAGTGAATGAGGACTAGGGATTGCCACCCCTGACCCGGCCGCATTGTCCATTATTCTACAGCTGAACCCTAGGACAAGGCGGAGGTACATCATGGGTTTTCCTATGGTAGTACCAGCTGGGTTAGGTTCCTGATGTAGATACCCTCAGGGAGCCACCCAACGGGGTCACAGCATGTCACCTACAGTGTCATGGCCGTATTCCTTACGGGATATGGTATGGGTTTTCCCATCAATGTGACTGATCACCTAGTTGTTTAGTGTGACATGGCTCCCAATCTACTTAATGTGACATGGCGAGGCTGGAAAATGGACCTTTAAGTCTGGCTTCACAGCTCTTAGGAATGAACCTTTTACCCTTTTGAGTGGAGGTACCTCTATCACTTTGGTAAAATTTCGGTTTGAGTGGGGAAACCTCTCTCAGATCATGAGAATCGCCACTTGAGTGGGGAAACCTCTCTCACGTCAGCTGATTCGCACTCTGAGTGGGACTACTGACCCTTAGAATGATCTTTTGCCCTCAAGTAAGTCAGATACGCCCTTAAGCAGGTACACTGCCCCTAAGGACGGAAATGGCCATTATGTTCGAGTTTTATCACCAACTCAAACAGCACCACGTTTCAGTAGAGTTTCATTACTGTAAGTCAAGATTAGCCCCAACAAGTGATCAAATTGATGATTCTTGTGTGTAATTTATAGCCTTATGAGTGTTGTACCACCCATAAGCTTTAATAAATCCCCTGGTGTTAGTTTTTCCCGAGAGTTGATCCCCAAGAGTCACAATTTCCCAGAGTGGAGTTTACATAGAGTATTCTGCCTAAATCTCCTCTGAGCTTTTTCTTCCATTTTTTTCCATTCTCTTTAAAATTGGGCCTTCCCCCAATGCTTGTGATCTGATAGGTTACTGTACCGCCATAGAGCTATTTGGTTACAGTACAACTGCAATTTGCACTTACTCTAACTACAGTATACCTGGGTATGGGTACTTGAGTATCACAGCCCATGAGGTCTTACAGCCCCTGAAGGTTTCGGGATCTCTGATCACGAGATACAGTACTCCTTCCACCCTTGATTCTGGATGTCAATTGTGGTCGTGATTTGTTATCTGTGTCTGGTATTTGTGTCAACACACTTTTTCAAAATTTTTCTTATCTTCACTGAGCACCAGCCAAGTTGCTCATTTTCCGGCCAAACAAGTCAAATCATACTGTTGACACACATAACATCGTACTTAGCAGATCACCTTGCTTATCTTTTCGGCCTCAAATTTTATTTTATTTTATTTACTTTACTTTTTATTTTCTCGGTCATCTATACATAATGTGTGACATTGCAGGTGCTGATGATCTTACTGATTGATGTCAGCAACAACGACCTATCGTGTTGTTGTTATGGGGTGGTGTGTCTTAGGGACCCGACTTCTGACATCCGCAACTACCTCACATGCTGCTGTTGCACTGAGGCATGGCTAGCTGGGTCATGCCTCTGACGTCTGCAATGGCTGCATAGCATGTAGCCCTTCAGGGGTTGCTGGTTTACTGCATCCTCCCCCCTGCCTCTGCAACAGCTGCATCCCTTGCCGTTGCTTTAAGGGGTCATTGGCTCTCTGGCTCTACCTCTGACATCAGTAATGGCAACGTAACATGTTGTCATTGCCGGATGGTGACTTTATGGCACCATCTCTCTGATGTCTGCAACAGCAGATGTTCGTGTTATTGCACTAGGATTGGTCGGTTATACCCGTTCCAGGCTTTGATGTCAGCAACAACAAAGCTACGTGTTGTTGTTCGGAGAAGTGAGGCCTTACAAACCGCACCTCTGACGTCTGCAACAACTGCATCTCACATCATTGCAGTAGGTAGCTGACACTCAGCTATTACCTTTTGACGTCAGCAATGGCAATGCCCCATGTTGCCGTAGCAGGGTTGCTCGCCTTAGGGCCCTACCTACTGATGTCCACAATGATAATGTTTCTATTCCAGTATTGGAATTGAGACTTGACAGTCCTATTCTGGTGTCAGCAACCACAATGCTCCATGTTGCCGTAAGGGGTCTGTGGCTGTAGGCTCTTATCTTTGACGTACATACTGCAATATGAGACTATGGCATTTACATCCCAGTCACCTGAGGTCAGCACGGAGTGTGTAATAGAGATATCACATCTTTTGACATCAGCACTGGGTTACTGTGGGTTTACAAGATGCCACTTCAGTCATAGGTGATTGCTGGAGTATGACCCTCTCGCTTATGGCTCTTGTCCAAGGGTTGTGTTTGCGTATCACTGATGTCTGGGAAACATCAGTCAACATGCCCACTCAACCTGAGATGCAATTGGTCCGTGATACTGATCAGGTTGTCAGCCCGGGTAGTGGCACTGATTGATCAGCACGTGACCACCTTCAAAGCTTTAACTGCAGGTTTGAACGGGTTACACTCTACCTCAGCTGGGTCAGTTGTTCAACTTATGCAACAGTTAGGCATTTGTGGTCGGTACTGCCTGTGTCTAATGATCGCAAAGGTTGACAACCTCATTGTAGTTTCTTGTCTAATTTCTCACATTTCTTTCTCATCTATGATCTTCTTTAGTGTCCCTGCCTGAATAATTCCTCAGGAATTATGGCACAACCACCGGTTAGGCCTAAAGTGTAAAAGGCCCCCCTGTAATCATTCTTTACACTCAAACGCCTTCATTAGCTGGCCTAATAATATCTGCACTAGAGTCCCCCATTAATCCTGAGTCTGCCTTTATTGGTTGTCCACATAGCATAATAATGCTAGCCCCCCTAAGTGAAGGTAATCGAGTCTACATAAACACATTACAACTGAGTCCACCTTAGCTCCTCACTTTACACTCATTTAATCGAGACAGACTGTACCCCTGATCTCAAGATAGTTTGAGCTCCACCTCTAATCATAGGAGGAAGCCTGCATATCCCCACCTCCATTAGACACAGCTGGGTCAAGGACCCCCATGCCACCCATTTACTGACTGCGTGTGTCAGAATAGCAACTTGGTACCTGGTGCTCTTGCCTCCATCTGGCGACCTAGCGATCCTCACTTCATCTCAGTGACTGGAATCCCAGCCACCAGCTGTATATAATGCTCCTCAAGAGCTCCCGTTCTGTTCAAAACATGAATTCCCAGTTTGGGCACGGTGGTAATATACATGGGAATATCGTCCCCTTGGAAAACCTCCAGTCTAGTCAACACACTTTTCAGAGATTGCAATTGCTCCTAGTCAGCGAGGATGATTGCGTAATAGGGGATCCCCTTTGGGTAGTCTGGTGTGTAAACTAATTTTGTCCCTATCTATGTACACCCACTATGTTTACTTTAAGTTGTCCCCCTTTACTTATTAATTTTGTCCGACTGGCGAGCAGGTGGCGGATGGCTTTCTGTTTATTGCGCTGTTTGCGGCGACCGGTTGTTCGTTCGATAGGCGTTTGGCCGCCCTCAGCACGCGAGGTACTGGGTTGTGGCGTTCGCCTTGTGCGGGGTTCATCCATCGTGCATGTTTTGTGGGATTTGCGATATTCCGCCTCTTCATGAAGGTGTTGTTTACCCTTCACGGAGTGTTCGTAACGTCCGGGCTTTTGAATGGGCTGGCCATGGTGATCTAAAGCTGGCCCGGATGTGCTGGGGGCTTGTGGGGTTTGAGTGTCCACAGGTGCCGTCAGCGGCAATAAAGGCGCAGGCGGCAGCGGTTGAGAGATGGGCGGCGGCGGCAATGCGGTAGCAATTGTTATGGCTTCGGCCGGAGGCGGCGCGTAGTTGAAAATCAACGGCATAGAATCGGGAGTGTGGGTTGACTGATGGTCTTTTTGGTCATTGCACGGGTGATGGCGTTGATGTCCGCCTCGACTTCCCTGGGTGGTGTGGCCTCTGCTGGGAGTATATCGGGTACTGTTAAGTCGGCGGCCATAATTGCACCAACAGGGTGAAAATCTTTATGGAAAATCGTAGCAGTTAAGTTTTCGGTATTCGGGATCGGCATTTTGTCACGGTCATCTTTTCTTTTTTTTATTCAACTTTGTAATCGTAATCTTGGAGGTTTATCGTGAAACGTTGAAGGCGCAAATTTCAGTGTTTTTCGTCCTTGAGCCATTCGAGGGGCTTGTGTTCGGTGCGAACGATTACCTTTTGGCCATAAACATAGTGGAGGTACATCCTGAAGCTGTAAACAATGGCAAGTCATTCGCGCTAAGTCGTACTGTAGTGCGTTTTGGCATTGGTGAGTATGCAGCTGTTATAGGCGATGACCTATTGATCGTTTCCGTTTTCCTGGTTCAAAATTGCTAAAATGGCGGTCGCACTGGTGTCAATTTGGATAAAGAATTGAGCTTTTCCATCGTAGACCGGGTAGCGGAGAAAAGGCGATGACCTGAGGGCTAATTTTGATACCTTCAAATGTGGTGCGGTGTTCGTCCGTGGCGATATATTGGGCCTCTTTACCTAGGAGTCCATACAAACGACTGGACAATGTTGCCAATTTTGGGATAAATCGTTTGCACCATTGGACTGAACCTAAAAAACGTTGCATACCTTTTTTGGTCATTGGAAATTCATATTCCGGGATAGCTTTAATTTTCTCTGGATCAGCAGCGATTCCACGGGCACTAAGGAGATGACCTAAAAATTTGACTTGCAGCGGACGGAATTTGCATTTGTCTGGCTGAAGCGTGAGGTTGGTTGCACAGAGGGTGTCGAAAACGATTTGTAGATGCTCCAGATGTTCTTCGAACGAATTGGAGAAAATGATAATATCGTCAATATAAAGGAGGCAAATCTTCCAGATGTACGGGTGGAGGATTCTTTCCATTAAGTGTTGGAATTTGGCGGGCGCGTTCTTTAAGCCGAACAGCAAAACTTTGAATCGGAACAAGCCTTCTTGGCAGATGAAGGTTGTTTTATCGCAGGAATCGTTGTCGAGGGGTACCTGCCAATACCCTGCTTTGAGGTTGAGTGTAGTGAAAAATTTTGCTTGTCTCATGGTGTCCAAATAGTCGTCAATGCGCAGGATCGGGAATTTATCACTCGGCGTGACATCGTTTATTCCCCAGTAGTCGACAACAGGTCTCTATGAGCCATCTTTTTTCTTTATGAGGAACAGCGGTGCAGCCCAGGGTGAGCAGGATTGTTCGATAAAGTCGTTGTCCAGCATTTCTTGAATATGGCGATGTACAATCGGTCTTTGCTCCATTGCGGCGCGGTAGTAGTGAGGGGATACAGGCTTTGTGGTGCCTGTGTCAATGCTGACGGTCAATTCACTAGTGATAGTTGGTTTGTCGGGGGGCAGGCTGAAGACATCGCGGTTTTGTTGTAGCATGGAAAGAGCCTTTTTCTTTTGTGCGGCGTTGACGTGAGTCTTTTCGGTCATTTTGTTCATGGCGAACTCCAATTTTTTTTGCGTGGTGTGGCAAGGGAACAATTTATCGAGGGCAGCGGGTCCATGGTCAGTCAAGTCACGGTCTGCTGTGGCGGTCGCTACCTGGCAATCGACGGAGGATTCGGCGTGGGCTAGCATATGTTTTGCCATTGCGATAAGCTGGTTCGGGTGGAGTTTGATGCTATTCGGTGTATTATTGATGAAAAGTAGCAGACAGTGACCATTGGTGACGTTGACTATTGCAGTTTCTATTGGGAGCTGGGGGGCTACGCTGCTAGTGGCTAGCGGTTGAAGAATTAGGTCTGGAATGGTCTCTGTTGTTGTGGGGAAGAGGGTGCTGTTAACCCATTGCTGGCAATGTGGCGAAATCGAAGTCAATACTTGGGTGACAAGGAAAATTGGCTCGGTCAGCTCGGTAACCTCCAGCCGCCGTGAAAGGGGTTGGTGTGGGCTAGGTTGAGCTTGTCAGATTGGTTGTTCAGCCTCGATTTCTTTGGGTTGGCTGGAAATATCGGATTTATCATCCTAGAAGCTTACTCCCTCTTCTTCGGGGATTTCCTCCAGGACGTTATCATTGGCGGCATTTAGGAACAATTCCATTTGAGGGCGGACGGAGGCAATTACCTTGAGCGGCAACTTCACGTCTTGTATTTCCATACAATTTTCTTTGAAGTTCAACATCCCCTGGATATCTGGGTGTGCGAGAAAATCGGTGCCGAAGATACATTGATCATTTCCGTCATCATCAAGAATTACACACTTGATCATATGTTCACCAAATGCAGATTCCATTGTAACTACTACTGGGCCGTGGGCGTTGACAATGGCCCCATCGGCTATTTTGATTTTACCACATATTGGAAGTTGGAGTGATTGCTTGTTGAAAGCGCGTTTGGCTAATCCTGATGACAATATGGAGCATTGGGCACTGGTGTTGATTAGCGCGTGTGCTTTGACGGCTCCGAGTTTAATTGGAATTTGGAAAGCTCTCATAGAGGCATATTTGCGAAAAAAAGTCTTTGAGGATGGCGTGAGATTGTCGATTTGACAAACGGATGAGCAGATGTGACAAGGATCTTGGAAAGTGCGGCCGGTTGCTTTCCAACAGACTATCCCAGGGCTCGGGATCAGTGCGGGGGATGCTATTTCCTTAGAGGGGATGACCATATTGGTGGCAGAAGTTGATTGACTAATAGTGCGCATATCGAGGGTGGTCATTGATACAGTAGTGGATGGTGGTAATGCCAGTAGGGCTAGTTGTAGCTCCGATGACTGCAAACTGGTGCGCGAGGAATCTGTAGGCGTTGTAACATATGGGGCTGGCGCCGCATTGTAGTGAATGTGTTGTTCCCATGGGGCCCGGAATTGCTGATTCGGATAGATGGCGTAGGTGTTCTGAACAAAATCATTTGGGCGATGTATAGAGTTAAATTCATAAAAATTATTTCACGTGCCGCAGGAGTACTTTGTGCCTCTTTGAGGCGGTGCTCGGCGGCAGGGTCTCCAATCTCATTGGCCACAGATATTGTTGGAATTGATCCGAAAATCAGTTTGCCGTGAGTGGGCGGCGTAGGTTGGATGGTTGGAATCTTGCGGAGTTGTTTGTTGAGCGTTTTGCCGCTTGAGCCAGATGCAATCTTCAGTGTTGTGGGTGTGGTATTTGTGGGTGTCCCACCAAAGACCTGTGGGTTGCGTGATGCGAGAGCGGTCTCGGCTTGTGGATCGGTTGAAATGATTGGCCTGTGTCTCTCAGGATTGAGATTGATGGTGAGGGCTTTGTTGCCGATTACTGGGTAGATTTTCCTCCATGCGTTGGCGGGATTTTCGTTCTTCCTAGTCGGGATCATAGCTTTGAATCAATTGCTCTAAAAGCAACTCTGTGCACAGTGGCGGTTGCGGAGGTTGTTCTAGCGGCTGCGGTTGGAATGAGACAAATTTAGTGGGCGGCGGCACCAAATTTTGAGGGCGGTAGTCGGTTGAAAAGGAGCAGTCGGGATAGCGGTTCTGTGAGTGATCCATGCTTCCGCAGCGGTCAAAACAGCGATCAAAAGGCTGTGGAGACGTCAGCGGTTTCACTTCCGGGTCGACTTGGTTAACAAGGATGGGTCGTTCCACGGTTCTGATTTCGGCTTTCCTGGCATCGAGGACACTTCGGGCTTTAGCTAGGGCGTTGGCCAATTGTTGGACATTCGTAAAACTTTTAGCTTGTTTGCCGATTGTTAATTGATAGAAAACAGGCATTTTTGTCAAAAAGGTGTTAATTACTTGTTTGTGCCGAAAAGTTTGATCTTCATGCTGATATAATAATTGTACATAAGTCATTACCTTACTCAAAAACGTGGGAGGTTCCTCTCGGACTTCGGGGGTGATTGATGCGAACTCGCGTTTGAGAGTCATTTGGTTGCAATCCCGGGCTAATTGGAACATGAGGAAATTTTTGGCATCTTCATACCCGGTCATGTCTTGGATCATGTCATTTGGCGTATCATGGCTGAGTCGAGGGAGTGTGCTCATCTTCATGTGTTTGGAGGCGTCGTACCCAAACTCAATTTCCAGACAAATGAAGAAGCGTAATAGGCGTTTATTTGTCGCGGCCCCATCAATAGTCAACAGGTGCATATTGTCAAAAATTGTTTTGATGTGGCTATCTTCTTCGCAATGAGATGTACGTGGCATTTCGTACCGAGGTTGCGGGTGATCATAATTATCGTCCGGTGGGTAGTCTGAGAAGCGGAAATGGTTTGCCGCGGGTGGTTGACGTCTTTGAGGCGGGGAATGGGGTAATTCATCGTCTCCGCGTGCAGTGCGGGAAAATTCGTTATTGTACAAGGTATCCATCGACGGCGCTTTAGGTTTGACCTGGTTTGGCAGTCGGCCGAAGACTTGAGCCGGTTCAGTTTCACAGAGAGTTTCGTTTGGGATATAGATATCTCACGTTTCCTTGCCCTGAAACCGTGAGGACACCGGCGGTGGTCTTTGTGTGGGCGGATTGCGCGCATTAGTTGCAGCGGCGGTTGTTGAAATCAACTGTTGCATTTGCTCTGCGAGGGGGGTGAAGCGCGCGTTTGTAGCTTTAGTTTGTTCTTGGATTTCATGTTGGATGCGTAGTTGTTGGGCTTGAAATTGATCGGAAATGGCGCCGATAATTTGATCAATCGTTTGTACCATAGGAACATTGTTTGTTATGCGCGCGGTGGGGGTGTTGAGCTGATCCAACGCGTTGCGTGCTTCAATTCGAAAGTTTTGAACTTCATTAGCATTTGCGATTGCTAGGCTGCTGCGGTGATTGTTTGTTGAAGTGTGCGGCTGGGGCCTGCAGTGGATCCATATTGATGAAGGATTCTGAAGAGTCGGTTCTAGCGATGGCTTGATCTTTGCTACTTCGGGCGGCGGTGCTTGGCGGCGGTAAATGTGGTACGGCCGGCATGTTAGGGCAATTTAGGGGGGGCAATGAGAGGGTTTTGATTTAGCGACGGTGGGGGTTGTGAATTGGTTATCGCCACGGTTGCGGGAATGAGCGGTACTTGCGGTTGTGCTGTCCCGTCCAACGCAGGGGTACTAAAAGTAGACAAGGGCGGATTATGGGGCGGGAGGCTTACTGTGGGTACCACTGTTGATTGCGCAATATTTGATGGTCGCGGCAGTAACATTTGATCAAAACTCAGGGCCCGGCGGGTGGCTGTGGCCGGGTTAGGAGAACTGGATGGCGACAGTAGACATGTGAAGTCCGGCGGCGTATGGCTTACTTTTGGCATCTTTTTTCGTAGGGTATAGTAACCTTTTTTGTAACCTTGGGCGCAGCTGCGGCAGCGTCGAATTTTGGAACTTTTGGGCGTTTTCGGATGCAACGCAAGGGCGGGGAAAGAAAGCGTACAATCCAAGCGGTCACCAGTGTTGTATTTGTATTTGGGTTGGGAGCTGATGAATCGTGGGCAGGATACGGATTCCGAGGGTCGTCCTTAATGTAGGTATTTGCCCACACCCACATTTACCAGATAGCCTAATTACTCGTTATAAATATCCCACCAATTAAGGAAAAAGTCTAAGTTCCTTAATTGTCGCCCTTATTGCGCAAGATCGAAAGGCGAGAATTTTCTACCTTTATATATTACACAATAAAACAAGAAAAACACTTACGTACCCAACGGGAAAATGAGCGAGAAAAATAAGGTGATCAACTCCCACACACTGGGACGAAAAAGAAAAGAGAGTTGCGTGGTGGGAGGCGGCTAATGGCGAGACTAGTGGTGGCCAGGGAGGCGCACAACTAGTATATAAAAACGAACAAAATATTAATCAATAACAACAAGAGAGAGACCAGCGCACCCGTACCGATGTGCGCTACAGTAAGACGGCTGCTAATGGTCCGCATTGCTCTCTCCACTTGCCACCTGCGGGCCTCTTACATGCTTTGACAAAACAGCGAAAATCGGCGGAAAACACACTACAACATGAGCAACAATTTTACGAGCAAAGAACCTTATTGACTGAACGTTTGGTATAACAGTTCCTAAAACAACCGGAATAACAGTTAGAAAAAAATCGAATACTAAAATTCAAAATTGTAGGCAATTCCCCGCAAGTAATCGATAACATTCAGATTGCCAGTGTCGACAATTGGACCGATTCGGCAGGCAATTGACTGATATTTTTTGTTTCGAGGGTTGCCTGGATTCCTGCAACCAATTGAGCTATTTCATATTGGCGAAGGCCGTGTTGTTTTTTAGCGCTTCAATGAATTTGTAGATGTTCAAGTGCGCTGAACCACATGTTTGCTGAAACGATCTGTGCCAGCCTGCAATAAATTGCGATTTATCCTTCAAAAGTCACGAGTCCACCATTTTGCATTGGTGGTGGGAATAGTTCTGGGTGAGGTAGGCCTGACAAAAAGGCACATCAATTTTGCTGTAAGATTTTTCTAAAAATAACTTTTTGCTTTTTTTTTTGCTTCTGGAGTCACATTCACCAACATATGTCGGCGCAGACCGAGGATAAGTGGTACTTTGGTTTTGGAACCCCTAAGCAGACATAGGAGTAGGGGGGATATGCGTTTGGACCCTACCTAAGACAAGTCCCTAAATCAGCGGAAATGACAAAAATTTGAGTGAGGATTAACGAAGTGATTCTTACCAAATCGGATTGGATCCCAAAGAATCACATATGTAGTATGTACATAATAATGTACTTAAATTATATTCGATAGTTTTAAGCCTGAGATTGATAATGAAAGGACTGAATGGTTTTCCAAGAAATTACACATGTCCGCTTAACATATTGTCATTTCCGCCCATTTAGGGGCTTTCCTATCAAAGCCTCAATGATAGTAATAAAATTGCATTATTTGCCACTCTGAAAATTTCAAGAAACGTGATTTTGTGGCTCCGTCTCTAGGTAAAACAATGACAAGCATGTGATTCCTCAAATGTTTTTGAAACACAATTTTTGATAGTATCTACTTTTCTCAAAATTTTCGAATGATTCAGTGATAAAAATACACGGAAATTAATTATTTGTCAAATAAAATTATTTGCAGCTTTGTTAACAATTTTCTCAAAAATTTTCGAAAATCTTCAAAAATTTTCTGACCAGTTTGAAAAAAGAAAACATCAAATTTTAGACATTTGTTGGAAATGTTAAAAATATGTCCTTTTTCCTGGTTCTGTCAATATAAGATATAAAATAAAAGTATTGAACATTTGACTCTCCACTCCAACAGTATGCTCATTCGTTGTTCATATATTATACACATATTGTACCTTCGATGTCGTTGTTAGTACGATTTTGGCCAAGCAAAGTGCGTTGGTGCATGTTCCACAATTGCATGGGAAAAATCGGCGCTTGCCCGCCACGACGATGCATGATGCACCCAATATAATTATCCTCGAAATAATGAGCAATCGGCATAGCATCGGGTGGGAAATCGTCATCGTCAACCAAGTCTTCAAACGCACCAACAACTTGATTTGGATCGACAAATGCCAATGCAGGTATCATTCTGATCCATCTGGTGAATTAGTGATCATTTGTATATCGTTCCTAGTAGTTTAAAAATAGAGTATATTCTAGCGAAAAATTTTTTATTTCCCTTCTCGCCCAATCATTTGCCAAAGCAATGGGCACTAACAAGTCGCAACAAATTTGTGTGGCTTTGAAGTAATAGATGTTTCTGAAAAAGTTTCTAAAAGATTTAAATTCAATAGATGTGTTTGTCAGTAAAAAACTCAAATATAATCGTACATAATTATGGTATGCATACATAGGCCTAACGATCATGAAGTTTCTATGTTTTAATCAACCACATTTTGTTCTGATGAGATTCGAACTCATGACCTCCTACATGAAGCAGGCACTCTAACCTCTGAGCTACAGAACTGTATGAATGTCGCTAATTAGAACATATATCAAAAACAAATAATCAAGAAACGCCAATGTATTTATGTGGTATACAATATACATATATATATGTGCAGGTTAATTGAATTTGTTATTCGCACTTTCGAGCCCTCATTGTGCACACGGCGCCACACACTTTGTGCCAGATGAAAAAAAAAACATCCAGTAATCTGGACACCAGGAACTCGGCTTGAAATGCCTGGATCGCTGCTTGCTCAAAATTGAGCATGATATACTGCAGTCGTAACCCAACTTGCAAATTTTGTAGTTCTTGCAACAGCTTCGTTTTATTGGGTAGAAGTGCGTACACCAAGGGAACAATAGAGTTGTTGACGATGGTGTGAATCGTATACAACTGCTCAAACAAATTCGGAACTGTACTAAAGGTGCCCTACGCAAACCACTCCACATTTTGAGCCAAAAGTTGCAAACTGTGTCTAGTTGCAAACACAAGCATGCAACTGGGTAGCAATTGTTGCCCGGAGTCATACATCAGGAACTGCTGCAGGACACCATCGATGACAATCTCTTGATGACTCTAGATGTTGAAAAAGGATGCTCAGTTTCATCTTTCTAGGGTTGCAATAAAAAAATTGAGCCCGCAATTACCTGGTGCTCAGGTTTACAAATCCGAGCTCACGATTATCTTGACCTTCCTGAAGGAAACGTCGGCAATACATTATATTACGTGGGTGAAGTGAAAAGTAAACAAAAGTTGGTGAAAAAACAGTGTCCAACATTGTTTGTCTTTCTGTTTGCTGTTGGTATGTCTTCTGTTCCGGCTTAAATTTCAAGTAGTTTCAAGGAGAAAACACATTCCAAAGTGGACACCTAGAAAAGAAGTACTTTTGAGAGAAATTTGTGACGAATATTGATTAGTTTTTGATTTCGACAGCTCAGCTGCATCTTAACGTTCTCGGTATGTTTACCAGAATGGTATAATATATAGTAAAGCTACTAGTTAAGCTACTGCTTAAGCTGCAACTCAGCTGTAGCTTAAGTTTCTTTAATGAAGCCGGCCCCACGTCTAGAATATAATCTATGCTGAAGACGATGCACAAAATTCCATTGTCTATAGGTCTCTGGAAGAATTACATTGAAAAATGTGAAAAGCCATGCAAAGGAGATTTGAGAAAGGAAAAAAGCAGTTTGGAAAACGGTTGGTGGACTGCCTGGTTTTTGTCTACCTTCGGAAAATTCTCAAACCATCATAGGAGCACACCAGCAGCATACCAAGAGATCTGGGAAGGTCTGTTATCCGATAGTTTATCTAAATTGTGCTGTTTCATTGAAAGTTTCATTTAGGAAGCCTAGGTTTGATGGTTGAAGAGCCGAAGTGGCAAAAAGTGGATCCTTTGGAATGAAATATACTTATTAAGCAAGAATCAGAAAGGGAAAAATTTAATTTAGAAGAAGGAAAATTCGGAATTCGAATTTTAGCAACATTGGATACAGGCCAAAACCAAATATTTATTGTCAAAATTTATAAAAAATCCAACTTGATTTGCTTTGTGATTGTTTAGTTGATAATGTAGAAAATTCGACCGGATGCGACCGGCGTGAATGGTTAGTTTCCCCTGGTAGTGTAGACTAGAAAATTTATTACAACCACACTGCTCAAGATAATCCCAACGTCGGGATCATCCCAAGGTTATTGCAACCACTGATCGCCCGAGCCCGCGATTATTTTGTTGGAGATAATCCTGACCTCGGACTTAAACCCATACCTGTAAGAGGTCCGACCAGTTGGGGGGAAGGGTAGATCCAAAATTTGGGTTAGGGGTAAAAAAAAGTTGAAATTTTCCTCAAAAAACAATTTTTTTAATTTTTTCCAAACTGGGGAGGCGGTGGGGGTTGGGTGTATGGTTGGCCAAGTTGGGGGTCCCCCCAACCCCCCCCCCCCCCAAGTACAGGTATGCTTAAACCCGAATATTGCAATCGGCCCCTAATGCACATGGAAAATGACTAAACATTAAGAAAAAATTATGAAAAGAAAAAATAAAAAAGTAGAAAAATTGATAATAAAAAATTGTGTTAAAAAATGAGTAGAAAAAAATTAACAAAAAAAGAAAAATCAATGAAAGTAATGAGACATAAAAAAATTGAAAATAAAAAATACGACAGAAAGTCAATATCAAAAAAGAGTGAAAAATAAAAATGAATAGAGATAATGAGAAAATCAATGAAAACAAAAAATATGAAAATTAGTAAAGAGAAGTTTATATTCACAGATGAGAATGACATAGAGAGTTCCCGGGTGGATCCTCATACCTGAGACCTAGAACATCCCTGGCGGGAAAAAAAATCGTCAGACATCTCATCCTGTACTTTTTCTAAGACAGCTTTTTAATGACTTTTATGCATAGTTTTTATGAAAAACATGATTGCGGAATTTTTTTTGTGTTTTTACTTGCTGATTCTCCACCACCCACTCTCTTGGATAAGCAGCCCGAAGATCCTCCCCCTATGGAAAAATCTTGCGGTGCATGTCACATGCAATAGAGGGATAGTGAGTTCCAGGAACTGGTGCCATGGCATCTAGCATTTGTCCACCCATGATGTTCTATTCACAGATACCAGAATTTCCATGAAAGATGTTTCAACAGCTCAAAAAATATCAAATCTCATCTAAACAATATTGGCTGTCGATCAAAGTAAATGAACTGCACGATTTTCTGAACTAAAACTTGCCAACTATTGTGGTCATTTTTGGGTGAAAAATGGCCGGGTCAGTCAAATTGAGTTGTTCGACCAACCATACATTTGTGTCTTAGAACAGTTGAAAGCATAGTAACGAGAGACTTCCTATGACCACATTGTGACTCCGATTAGACTTGTTGATCTTGTTTTTGTTTCTTATTCCAACACATTGCACTGGAGAAAGTTTATTTTCTATAAATCGCTGGAAAAGTGTAATTTTGTTGATACCATGCAAAAAGGTGATAAATCCAATTTTATCCACATTGGACTTACCATCACTATTTTGGACCTCTACAGGCACATCTCTTTTGGATGTGAAAAAGTTATATAAACTACAAAAATTCGAGAATGAAATATCAAATTTTTTCAGATTTTCAAGTTTGAATTTAACTATATATATATATTCTTCAAACAATAAAAAGTGGATTTATCACCTTTTCTCAGGGTGCCGACGATTTGTTACTTATCCCAAGCACGGAGCGCTAAAAAAATTTCGAGTTTATACATGCTAGAAAACAAATCTCTGCAACGAACATTTCGGATTGAATATACAGCCTAGAATGACATCCTCAACCTCCAGTGTCCATGTAAAAGAAGTAAAAAAAGTTTATTCAGCACAAACAAACTGAACCACTGTTTTTTTCCACATTTGCACTCTAATGTGGAAAAAAAATCTGGAATGTGGAAAAAAATTTTGAGGTCTTTCCACAAATGTGGAAGAAAAATTTGGGGTTTTCATATTGAAAAGATGCATTTTGGTGCATTTTAGGGGGTTCAAATCTCAAAATTTTCTGGCGCTTCGCGCCGGTTATAACTTTAATAATCATCATTATTCATTAAGTAGCTCAGGCGTGGCTTTCATCATGTCTACCTTCATTTATCACTTAATCTTAAAATAGTTTTCATCATCTTAAACGTAGTATCTCATGTTTTAATGGGTAATCTTCAGCTTTTAATCATAATATTTAATGAAGATTCACATTTTTTCCTTTTGAGATCAATACATCAAGTCTCTATGCTTTATGATGTGATTATTTCTTTGCTAATGTAAAATCAATTCAAAAGTTTCATGGAAATATCTTTCGGAAATTTATACTCTTCTTACTTATATATGTTCGACTAAGTTCATGAGAGTTTAGAAATAAATTACAGGTTTTAAAATTTTTCGAGTAAAATTCTGGAAATTAGGACTCTTGAACACAAAATTGGAATCTAATTCTTGAAATAAATGTTCGGAAAACTGATTTTCCAGCATCCCAGAATGTCAATATAATCAAAAAAATTTATAGAGTACTTGACCATTGATGTTTTGTGTTATTCAAGTCAATTATGCCCTTGGATAGTTTGCTAGAAAATTTGTTCAACAATGCTTGTAGATTAGGCTTTTAAGTTGAACATTTCAATTTTTTCTTCAATTTTAATGAATTAACTTCTCTAAAAACACCGCAAGGCTTGAAAAAGCTCAAAAACAGTGCGATAAAGCATCTGTGAGCATTTTTAAGCCAAAAAACGAGGATTTTAAGACGAAAAATTTTTTTCCACATGTGCAAAAAAATTTGAGCCCTTTCCACATTTGTAAAAAAAAGTTCGTGGAAAAAAACAGTGAACTGAACATGCTTTAAGATACATTAAAATGATTCCTCAAACGAAAACAGCAATGAACATCGAAAAACCGAGAAAATTAAAGCAAAATAAAACGTAATTAAAACAGAATTAAAATGCTGTACAATGTCAAAAAGCCTGCAGTAGCACCAATATTTGATCTATACAATTTCATTGCAAAAAGATCATTTATTCTCAAATTTTCAAGAATTTCGCATTGTTGCTTGTTAATCAGAGGTCGCCAAGGTGGAAAATTTAGGTTAGGGGTATAATCGTAAATTTTAAGGGTAGTACTTGAAATATGCCGTGACCTTTTTTTTTGCTCCCAACTTTTTTGCAGAGGAGGGGGAGTTGTTGCAGTACTCCAACCACATACAACTTACAAAAATGAATAAGGCCCCTACTTCATGTCTTTTACAGTCAAAAAACATTTACTATTTCAGCTCCCTTTTCCAGCTCCCAATCATGCAACTTCAATGCACTAATTATATGTACAGAATAGTCACACTTTGAAGATTGTCAAGCCAACTGATTCTTGCACATTTCAATAATCCGACACAACGTACTTTTGGAAACATTATTCAAACCAGCATCTGCAGCAGTATGGGCTTATACCATCCCTGCTAAGGCTTGGAACAGTGCTTCCAATTGAAAGTCCTGAAGCTGAATGCGGCTTTAATATTATTAATCCCATCACATTATGAACTACGAGTTTGAAACCAAGTACCACTCCTGATCCACGTCAACAGACCTCACATGTCTCAACTCATAGCAGGAAAGTATGCCACAGCTTGGGTAACCATATGCGCACAGAAGACCCAACACCGAAGCGGGGAAAAGGAAAGGAGAGCATGAAGAAGAAGACTTCCCAAGAGGCGATTTTTTGATAAATCACATATACATAAGTCATTATTTCATCTCCCAATTATATTTATAATGATTTCCTATAAGTAGTATATATTAATGTGCTGATATCCTTTCTTAGAAATCGCTATATGGCACAGAAGTTGCATACTTTCCCATTATGATTTGCTCAGCAAATGTGTCAAAAAGAGCAGTGAGTAATTCCTCAGAATCACACATTGTGCAATTTTTCTCGAATTACTATAACCTACTGGGGAGAGGATGAGGTCTACCAAAATTTTTTGCTATAGTGAGCTGTTTTTATGTGGGTAGTAAATGAATTTCCGAATCTAAGATGGGGGGTTATACCCCCATACCCTCTCCCATGGGGTGCTCCGTTGTTAATGTACAAGATGCTTAAGTCGCTGGTGTGACTTTCTGAGATTTTGTGCGGCAAAAAAGTTTTAACCAATTATAAAGAGACAGTTTGCAGCTAGCTGTAAAAACCAGAATAGTTAAAGGAATTTACATGCATTTGAGCAAATTGGGAAAAGTATAGTCGGTAGCATTGGAATTAATTTGTGCACATCCTCAAGCATTACAGGCAATTTTTTCACTACTGTTTTAGCAACAATTGATCCACTTCTAAGTAAAATTTTGTCCATTATCATAATGTTTCCATAAACATTAAACAAAGGCTTGATCACTTCAATTTTAGAAAAGTTGGGAGACAAGGGATTTAAAAGTGCTTCAATTGCCAACAGTAAATCTTGCACATCAGATGTAAATCTATTTTTCAACTCTAATAAAATTTTATCTGAAACAGTATAGTAAAGTTCTTGTCAAATACAAGATTTTGCTGAAGTATTGTCCGGTCAACCCTGACTGCAATGGAGCAAAAGTTCTATTGAAATAAGTTCAGTATTACTAATGGAAAATCAAGTAAATCATACATGCACATAGGAGGTGCCATCATTTAAGAAAAATTAATTATGTTTCTACAATAAAGTGCACTGTACCAAAGATGTAGGGTGCCCTGGAACAAGCAATATAGGTACACAAACCCAGGCCTTAAAATCAACAGGGTTTCTGTAAACTTGGAAAAAATGTAAAAATGGGCAATGACGCCCCCATGGAATATCAAAAACTATTGACCCAAAATCTTGATACTTTGTGAGTGTGCATGGGGTCGAATTCTATCAGTAAATTTTCAGTGATATGAGGTACTACTCAATGCATCCTAGAGGGCATTGCATCAAGCCTTTGTCTTAGGATTTCGCAAATCATGCTGTTCCTACTCAGTCTGCATCAAAGTGAGATATCCACTATTTCACTAATATAATGTTATGTTACTGCAAAAAATTGAAAGCTTCAAGTTATCAGCCGCAGGAGATGCGGTTCAGAGAACCTGAGTGACAGAACTCAAATGGTGGGGGAAATTTCACATGTTTCAAAGTTCTGTACTTCTGGCTGATGGATTCTGCACTATCTTTTTAGGCTGATGGTTAGTACTCATGACCAGCAGTATTTTGTATATCTTCATTTTAAAACTAAACTAACTATGAGTGTGGTACAGAGGAAAGTTTTAACTCAAAGTTTGAATTACTATCATATCATGCAGAGTAACCTGATTCAAATTTCCTCATAAATATACTGATGAAACTCGGCCCCATGCACACCTACAAACTATCTAGATTTTAGGCCCAACAGCTTTTGAGCTATTTTTTCATGTTTTTCCAAATTTGCAGAGACCCTGTTAATTTTAAGGCCCAGGTTTTATACTTATGTTGCTCCTTTCATGGTACCCTACATCTTTGGTACAGCAAACTTTGCTGTTGGACCAAAAAATTTTTTTCCTCATATCATGGCCGTACATCTATGAAATAATTGATTAGAAAAAATACACTATTTCAGTCAAAAGCTGGCCAGAAGTACACTAGATTGAATGTAAACTACACCAACTTATTGGGCAACAATGTGCTGATTGCTACATAACAGTAAATCTTGCACATCTGATGTAAATCTATTTTTCAACTCCACAAAGAATTTATCTAAAACAGTATGGTAAAATTCTTGTCAAATAAAAGATTCTACTGAAATATTGTCTGGTCAACCCTGACTGCAATAGAGCAAAAGTTCTATTGAAAGAAGTTCAGTATTACATATGGAAAATCAATTAAACAAATAGAAAAAATATACTATTTCAGCCAAAAGCTGGCCAGAAGTACACTAGATCAAATGTAAAATACACTTATTCATTTGGCAACAATGTGTGGATGTGTGATTAGATTAGCTTGCATTGTGCAACTTCCTACAGAAAGTTCAGTCCTTTTATTTAACTTAGGATAACAAGATATACTTACTGATCAGCTATTGTAATGACCAGTTCTAGAGATACTTCACTTGATCCAAAGGAGATTGGTGCGACGGACAATCGGGAGGGGGGTACGAATATATTGGGGGTCAACTAAATGCAGACTCAATGATCGCTTGCTCGTCAATATAAAATACAAAACAATTGCTTGCAAATAACGAAACTCGGTTTAACTGCTTTCGAAAAATCTCACTTTTACGGAGAACACCCTTGCAAATAAAATTAAAACCGCCACTTCTGATTAAATCATGCTTTGCTTCTTTTTTAATATGGCTTCTGTGGCCACTCCCCTGGCGTTGCTGGAGGTCCCGTTTTTTGCAATCTTCTTCCGCCCATTGCTGCTTCTTGCTTTGCTATTCTCGCTTACTTGGTCATGCCTTCCAACGTTTTTTCCTAATACTGTATGCTTTTCGTGTTTTCCCAATGCTCGCTTCCTACGGTGGGCTTAGCCACGCCTCTGTGCTGCTGTGCATGCCTCTGTATCTATTTCTTCTGTGTACACATGTTTTGTGGGACCATCGCTATCGTTGCACTTGAGACTACTGTCTGGCAGGGCTTTTACTTTTTACTGTCTGCAGGTGTTTTTTAACGATTTTTATGAGGAATTTTGGTAGCCGTGGAATGTGTTCTTTAGTGTAGGTTCTAGAGGACCAGCTGCCAATGTGCAAATTAATTGGGGCGTCTTAATTGGATCAATAGCGGCTACTGGGGTGTGGAAGGATCAAAATAAAGTACTTCACATGATTTTACAGGAATGTTTGGGTGCCAATCCCAGACACCCTTGAGATGATAGATTAAGAAATGAAATAATATTTAATAATGATTGTCACATAGTGTACACTATATATTTACAGTACTGCGTTAGCATGTACATTACACTATGTAGTCTAAAATAAAATTTGGGAGGGACCAGTCCCTCCCTGTCCCCTTGTCAGCTACATGCCTGAGTCTCCTGTCTGAAGATGTATTTTATGCATTTAAAAGAATATCAAAAATTTTCTGGTGCTTCTTGCAAGATTTCAAATCACTTATGATTTTTTGTATCATTTCCATTGTGCATCTGGAAAATGTGGGTTTAGCTTATGCTTATAGCTTTTGAACATCAGCTTGTTATGGATGAATATTGGAGCTTCTATTGTTTTTTATGTATTTGACGAAATCCGAGATTTTTCTAGATCATTTTCACAAAATCATTTTGTGGTCCTTTAGAATTTTTCACTTTCATGAACATAACTTTTTGCATTTGGAAAATGATAAGACATCATCAGTATGGGAAACTGGTAGAGATTCTTCTGTATGAAAAATATATCCAAATACTTTGTTTCTAGCATAATTTTTGGATTTTAGATTGCCTAAATGAAAACATGTTGAATTCACCAAAAATCAGACTTTTCAGGCAGGAAATAAATGATAAAAATATTCATTTACTTTTTCTATAGAAAATAAAAATCCAAAAATTTCCTCCAATGCTAACTACTGGCATTAATTACTGATATTCAAATCCAAAATTAGAGATGGGACGAATCCCAGATTTGGTCTTTTTTTGTGGATTCAGACTCGACTTCACTGATTTTCCAGTTTCAGATTCAGTAGTCTTGTCCAAAATTTTAGACTCAAACCGAATCCATTTTTAATTTGAGGTATGTTGGTAAAAATGACTTTCTATCACATTCATATGGATTATCTAATACGAAAGAATCTTCAAATTTTATTCGGCTTGCAAAAAAACAATCGACTAATATTCGGAATTCATCAATGGTGAATTATATTTCATGATGGCCATATTCATACATTAGAGATTAATTATATATCTGGAGTACAAGGAATAAACGATTAATGGATCATAAAAGTGAATGTGGGCAGCAGTTGGCAGGGGGATTTGGGTTACCTGATTTCATTGAAAAATGTCAGATTAGCCCAAAAATAGTAATTCCATTCATCCCATCCAAGGTCCCCCTATATCTCACCCACATTAAAGGACATATGGAGAATAGTCATACCAAACAGGGCATCACAGTTGACATTACTAGAACTCTATTCATCCCATCCAAACACAGAAAGAAATCACACAAAAAAATGAAACCGGCTGCCTTGGTCTAGTGGTTATCACCTCTGACTGCTAGTCTCGAGAACCAGGTTCGATTCCGGGTGTAACCCGAAATTGAATTTCTGGTAGCTGGCCCAGGCAGGCACAGCCTTTCATCCTCTTGGGGTAGATAAATTGTGTAGGCGAGCTTGGAACGCTGCTTGCCAGGGTCCACTCAGCCCAGTTAGCATGTTGGTGATAGTGCAGCCAGGAGGTGGGTGTATTCCATTATGAGGTAGGTAGCCGATCAAGTCCTGCTTGTCAGGCAGATGCCAGCCTGTAGAATGTGGCCTCCACTAGGCAGTAAAAAGCACCCAAAGAGCACCTCTCATATAGGGTGGGCACTTGTAGGACTGTATAGTCCTGTAAAGCCTGCGTTTCCAGCTATAGGAAAATGGGTAGGTGTACCTGCAAAAATTTATTAAAAAAATATTTCAAGTAAAGTTAAGAGTTCATATTTTAGACTCAGTTTAATATTCAGACAATTTGTAAGTAAGGACGTAAATCTTCTCACTAATCCCTATAAAACTTTACATTAGGCCTTTGGGGCCATATTCATAAAGAGGCTAGTTTATAGACGGGTCTATAGACCAAAGTTGGGAAAAACGGTATTCATAAAAATGTTGGGCACCCTGTTTATGGCAAAGCCGCGTGGGGAAATTGCCATGCAAATCGGACAAATGGATGACCAGCGGCGCATACACATTTGCATAGAAGTAGAGCTCCACATAAAGATGAAAGTGATAGTGATTTGTCATTGTCAACTTTATATTATATTTTTGTATATTTTGCTGGCGTCCATAAAATATTTCCCAGCACTTCCGTCTTGTTTATTTGCATATTTTTGACTGTGGTCATTCCACATTCTTTTTAATATTTTGTCGGATATACTGTTTAATATATTTGTTTTTTATTTAGATAATTTCGATCGTCGAAGGCGGAGGGCCACAGGCCCAGGCGCCAGCTTGCAGCTAGCAAGCCTTGGGAAACCCTTTAAGGGTTATACCCAAGTAAGTCTATCCCTGAGGGGATTCCTTGTCTCAGCTAGGAGACTGTGGAGCTCTCTGGTGAGGCCCCCCCATTTAAGTTAAAGTATCTTTGTTGTTGTAGGTCTGGGGAACCGGTCTGTTGCACTATCACCGAGGCTTAGCCAAGGGATTAGTTCTAACAGGTCAGTTCAGACCAGAAGCCTCCATCTTTTCTTACGCCTCTTAAGAAAAGACCTGAACAACAAGTGGTGGCTTTTAACTCCTCACCAGGGAACTTCATAGTCAGACTAGGAGAAAAGAAAATCCTCCAGGTTTCTACAGAAAGTTAGCAGGATTTAAAACGCCTAACGAAAGGATACCCAGAGGTAATACTTTGCACAGATCACCACCCAGAGTGGCGAGTGCTGGGAATCTTGTGAATTTGGGAGACAGAGATCAGCAACGGCATGCTGCTCCAGACCCAGTGATCCCAGATCAAACTCCCGCGAGGTAGGCCTATTCCATTATGAGGTAAGTAGCCAATCAAGTCCTGCTTGTCAGGCAGCCGCCAGCCTGTAGAATGTGGCCTCCACTAGGCAGTAAAAAGCACCCGAAGAGCGCCTCTCATACAAGGTGGGCACTTGTATGACCGTATAGTCCTGTAAAGCCTGCCTTTCCGGCTATAGGAAAATGGGTAAGTGTACCCGCAAAAATTTAAAAAAAAAAAATGAAACCTATATAATATTACTGCCTCTGTGCAGAAGAGCATCAAAAAAATTTCTGCTCCAACCCTTAATAGTCTGCTAGGAGAAGAGAAACCCTGTTTCTATGAGAAAATATGTTAAAATAAAATAATTACGTTAACCTACACAAAATGTAGTTAATAAATAGTGCATGTTTGATTTGGCAAAATTTAATGTACATTTTCAGAATTCAGATCCGCCTGAATCCTCGATTTCAGATTTGGATTTGGTTCTTATTGATTGCCTGGATTCAGATTCTGAAACTACATAAAACTGGATTCATCCCACGTCTAATATGTATAGTGCTTTTTTATGCTTTATACCCTTGAGAACAATCATAAGTAACTATTGTTAAATTATACTGGCTCTAGATATATTCAATCGAAAATGTTAGAAAAATGTTTGAAAGCTTTTACCAATGAAACTTGAACAGGTTACTTCAGCTAGCCTTTTGAATTTTTCTGAAAACTCAGGAAATTCAGTTTTGAAACTCTCCAAATGATGGGAAGTGAATGAAGTACGAGGGAAATAACTTTCAATCATTTTTCTGATCAAATTAAGCAGATTTATCAATTTTAGCATGAGCAACTAAAAATGTATCTGTGCAGCCAAAGTTTTTCCTTAGGTTGCATATAGCAATTGGCTTTTTAAAAATAACTCTGATGATTGATTTGAATAATGACTGATCAAATATGTGGGCTTTCTTTTGTACTCTGGACCATTTTGTTTGTAAAGTACAAAAAAACACTGCCTGCATGCAGGGATTTTTTTTCATACAGTGCGGACTTTTTTGGGGTCATGCAGAAAATGCAAACTTTTTAAGACACAATTTCTTTAAGACCCGACCAAGGTTGTCATAAGTAAAAAATTAATCATACCTCAAAAAAACTAATTTTGTACAGTTTTTTGTGCTGAACAGCATGCCAGTATTCATTTGATCTAAAAATCGAAATTCATCTTGTAACATAAATCAAAAGGTTCAAATTTTTTGCAGTTTCGAAAATCTTAGATCACAATCATTGAAGGCCTATAAGTGTTCAGGTATGCAATGTGGATCAATAATTATTTGCCAGTGTATGTAGCAATGCTTAGGGTACATGCTTGAAACATGTACTTACATGTATAGCTTCAATATCATGGTTTACATTACACTTTGAATTCAAATTTTCAGCAGTTATTGATGACACAAATTCACACATTTTCGTACCCCATAAAGTCAAATAATGAGTGTCATTGATTAAACTCCACTATGTTATAGCTGGACCCCTTGGCCACATATCCACAAAGTTTTATCAAAATAAAAAAAAAACTATTGAGTGTGCAACAGTGAAACAAGCGGAAGCCATTTTGGAATCAAATTTTAAAATTTTTTGTTTAAAAAACAGTTATTCACCCAAAATTCTAATAATCCAACTAAAACTTTTATACATTGCCGGCTGTTATTATGGCTATATACCTATAAGGTTTAGTCATAGTATCATTATCCCTTACATGTTAAATTATACAAAGTTAAACACATTCTTGATATTGTTGAAAAAAACTTCAGGTGCAAATTTTTGTTTCATTTAGTTGGAGTACTAATAATTCTAGTTCAAATCGACCACATTGCAGCCACAGTATGTGGCTACATAACTAACCAACTTGCATCGAAGTATTGACACCCATTGTATATTAAAAACTAGAAAAGCCATGTTGTTTTGCTTAACTATAAGAGGAGAGATTGTTCAAATTTTCAACAAAAACTGATAAACTCTGGATCATTTTCAGATCATAAGAGCTCAATATAAAATTCAATTGAATCCCATAGAAATATTTGTTCTAAACCAGATGACATTTTTAAAGATTCAGATCTACACACTAATTATTGAAAGTTATTCAAAAGAATCTGTTTTTGGTATTTCACTTTTATATTCTAAATGAGGATCAAACATTACTCGATCCTCATAGGGTTCTTCTTCATCTTTAACTCCACATTCTCCTTCCAGGTTGCTACTATAAAATGTAGTATGTTCTTTCGGATCATGGCTGGCTTCCCTAACCCAGAACCCAGTAATTTTTTTTTGGTGTGAGGAAGTCAGATCTGAGAAAAGATGGGTTCCTCCTCATTTCTTTAAAAACAACTTCAGCATTGAATTTTTGATGATATACAATGCCACCATTGTATTTTTCTAGCAAGTATCCATGTTGTTTTTCTGTCAAGGGACTGCATATCCTATGTTCCTTTAAAGGCCAACCTCTTTCCATAACATCAAACTAGTCAGTTTCGTAAAACAATTGAAGAGGTTCTTGAACTTCAGGCTAGCCAGGGGTGAATCAAACCATACATGTAACAGAGCCCCGAGGTCTGGGGAGGTTGGGCGACTTTTTTGGGGCCAGAGGTCAGTAATTCCCAGAATTTTGGGGGGAGGAGACTCTCAAGTAAAAAAATTTGATTTTTTCACGAAAAAAGTCTGAAAACAGTTCAAAAAAATAGTAATTTTTCCCTATAAAGTCCAAAAAAATGTATTCATGGCACAAAGCGCCGAGAAAATTCAAATTTTTTACCATTTTTCGTTCAAAAATTATAATTTTTTTGTCAAAAAATGACATTTTTCAGTATTTTTCCGAGCAAAAGTATGGGGTCTATACGGCTACCATCTGGCTAGCCATATGGTCGACGATTTCTGGGGGGGGGGGGTGCCATAGCACTTCCCCCCAATTACATGTATTATTCCAACCTTTTCTAATGTTCTACTATAAGTTTGTATTGCCATATCATGTAAACTTGTTTGCTGTGGCATTAGTTTGTGATTACCCAAAATAAGATACTGCAACAAGTTGCAATGAACACCAAAAGCCTTTATACAGCCTTCTTCAGGACAGTTGAAGGCACTGCTTTCCATACTATATGGCTCATGAGTGGCAGCTAAAAGATCTTCATATTCTTCTTCAAAGTTGACGGTTGTGATTTTTGGTGGCAATCCAGAACTGTGATGTTTGAAGGGGTGCAACCTCTGGCTGGTCTTCATGAACCACAACTGTTCAAAATTCAATATTTTCGTCTTCAATATGCTTCCAGTACCAACCTTGTAAGCTTTAGTCGCCTTGATTTCAGTAGATGTGACCTGGAAATTGAAGTAGCTCTTGATACTGACTGCTTCAAGATCCATCTTCTTGTATGGGATTTCCAGATTGCCAGTGATGAATGATAATCATTTGACCTTCACATGCGTCATAGCACACCTGATGAATTTTCAGCAGTTGCACACTAGGGTTTTTATCTAAAAACATTCCAACTTGCCTCTTTATTAGTGCAGCAATTCAGTCACATGAGCCTCTACTGAATTGAGGTTCAGAGAAGTCCAAGTTCTTGATAGTCACAGCTGTTTTCAGAGATATTGTTGGCACCATGAGCAAGGTTGGGGAGCCATGAAAACAACTAGCATTGTCAGATTGCCAAAAAGCTGTGTTGACTGTGGTTGTTCTGCCTTGATTTTTGTCAACCTGTCAGTTAGGATTATAATAATTGCATTGCTGTGTTGTGCAAGCCAGTTGAAAACATGGATAAATGTGCGGTGATTTCATTGCCCAATTGAATGAACGCGCGATGAAGTATGACAGGGCCTTAATTTTCCGCAAATTACGAGAATTTTCCGCAAAGTCCAATGCATTTTCCCATTGAAATGAATCACAAAAAATGAGTACATTTTCAAAACATATTAATTTTTGTAAACTTGGAAAAAGGATAAGGAAATTTTTAGTAAAATTCGCAACTATCGATGGCTCAGGTGAATCAAACAACCCCTTTTTCCAGAGCAAGTTTAAATTTTTCAAATGATGTTTTATTTTTTCTAATTCTAATTTTAAATTTTTCAAATGATTTTCAAATGATCAAAAAAATCACGAAAATACGCTTGTTTACACTCGGAATAAAAATTTGTGTAAAGTGACCATTTGATACTCTAGAATGCTGAAAAATGAATCTTTTCAACGTTCATTTCCAAAACAGAAGGTTTAATTTTTCAGCGAATTTCATGAATTTTCAGTTGGACAAACTACAATTCGAAAACTTGGCAAGCAACCAAGAATTTGCATTCTTACCGGCAAGAATTTGCACCTATAGATTCAAGATGCGTTTTTGCAAAAACACTAATAGGATACAACTATTATCCATCCATAATATCTTGATCATTAAAAGCTACAATAGGAACATTAGCTGGAATGACGTTCTCTAATAACGCACTAGAAAAATATAAAAAATTTTAAATCAATCGAAATCTATTTTCCATTTTATAATACATAAAAATTCATCATGCAATTTACAGAAAAAATTTGGTTGCACAGCTGAAAATTTAGTTGCTGTGCACAAAAAAGCCTGCTCACAGTTACGCTTTTCTGGGCTCATAGTAACACCGATTTGTTGAAAAAACGGTGAATTTTTCAGCAAAATTAGCAACAAACCAGTGCTGAGCGAAAAAGTTTTTTCAATTTTATTGGTCGGAAAAATTTAGTTCACAGCTTCATAACCATATGTCAGAGCATAAGCCAAGGCCTAGCCATGAGCGCAGCCCAAGTTTAAGCCTGAGACAGAGCCAGAAAATTGCCATAAAGAAACTAAAAAATCAATAAATTTTCCCGGCCAATCGACTTGATGACAGTTCCCACCATTTTAGCGAAGGTCGGATACAGAGAAAATGCATTTTGATGCGTTTCACAAGACTCGAATCCAAAAAAACTTGAATTATCATTATTATTTACAAATTAACTGGCTCAGCCGCGACTTTTAGTATGTGTACTCTTGTTTACCATTCAATGATTAATAATTCGTATTTATCTTGAACGTAAGTCTCACCTCGTGTTTTAATTGGTAATCACTAAACATCCACTTTTTTCGAAAAAAATCAACACGTGTAAATTTCCTGAGATTTTTCAAGTGATTGTTCCTTTCTTAACGTAAATTGAATTCGAAAGCTTCATGGAAGCATTTTTGAAAAATTTCTACTCTTCTTACTCATAGCTTTTTGGCTAAATTTTTTGGCACATGAATCACTAGTTTTGAAATTTTCCAAATGATAAATTTTCAGAAATCACGATTTTTGAAATAAATCTTGCGAAAATTGATTCGCCAAAAGTCTTTTAAGCTGTTGGATTGTTTTCAGGAAACCTGCTTGTTCCACAGAAAATTACAACTTTTCATTAAATTTTAAATAAATAATGACTCTAAAAATATCAGAATACTCGAAAGAGCTGAAAACACTTGAAAGACCACAAAATTTCCGATTTACTTCCACATTATAGTCACCGTTTTTTTCCTCAAATGGGGTCTTTTGAGGGAAAAAATTTCGAAATGAGGAAAAAAATTTTGGGTATGGTTCTCATTGTGGAAAAATTTTGGAGAACTCTAAACCGAAAAGATGCGTTATAGTGGACTTTAAAAGGTCAAAATCTCAAAATTTTCCGGCGCTTCGCGCCGGTCATGGGTATAATCTTAACTATTTTCTATCAGGCGCCGCCATTAGCATATCTACTTCGACTTGCTAATTAATGCTCAACAGTTTCTATCAATCAAGTTAGCTCGTTTCATTTTCTAGTCGTTTACAGTCAATTATGTCGCCGAAAATAGAGATTTTTCATCAAGTCTCTCAATTTTTTCTTTCGATGATTGGAATTTTTTAAACGTTTACAATCTGAACTTTTACGTTTATTGAAGGTGAAAATTGAAAACATTACTCTAGAACGCGATTTTAAACATTTGTTCACGAATTATCTGTTGGAGAGATTTATTTTTCAGCGTTTTAGAATAGAAAAACCCAAAAAATTTTCCGGCGCTCCGCGCCGGAATGGGAAGCAAATTAAACTTCATCAGTCTGATTTTAATTTATTTCCCAATGTTATGAAGGTTCATTTCCTAGCGTTTTAGAAAGTGAAAATCAAAAGATTTTTTCGGCGCTCCACGCCGGACCATTCTTTAGAACACCAATATATTCTTCATGAGCTCATTTTGACTAACATAACCAGAATTTTCTCAATTTGACCCTCATTTTTGCAGGTTTCTGACTACAAATCAGTGTTTTTTTTGTGCCAAAACATGGTTTTTTGCACAGAAAAATCTGGAATGGCACAAAAAATTTTGGGCGTTTGTGCCAATTGGCACAAATTATTGGACTAGTCGAATGCCGAATTTCTTTGATTTTTAGTCTTTTTAGGGGCTGAAAACGCAAAATTTTCTCGGCGCTCCGCGCCGAGTCAATTACTTAAGTGTAACAAGTATTACTCAAGAGTCAGGAATCTGAAAGAATTGTATTGGATAATAGATTTGTATGATCGCAACAAACTTTGAAATTGTCAATGATTGAAAATGAATTAGTTGACTTCCACTGTTCATTCAGTTTGATCGGAAAAAGAAATTTTTATTTTTGGTGTTTGATTCGAACAGAAAAATTTACCATGTTGGCGCAATTTTTCAACCAAAAATTTACGCGACGTGACTTCCGTTCTAGTTTTTTTCAGGAAAAATCATTATGGACATCCATGATTTATTTGTGTTAAGAAGAAAAGAAAATTAAAGAAAAATATAAAATGCCTGAAAAATTGTATAAAAATATCTGAATACTCGCAGCATCTGATTTCTTTCCGAATCGTATAAACTGCTTTCTTCATCAGTTTTTCTTGTCGCACCGACGTGCTTTAGAAAAAATAGAGTTGACACGATTTTTTTGCAAATTAGTGCGGCAAAAGTAACCTTTAGTTATGT